>FXXK01003290.1:0-16923 GCA_900184695.1 Betula pendula | reverse complement strand
GTTTGTGAGTACGAAGGTACTTTATTTAGGACAAAGTTTTTTTTAAAAAAAATTAGGTTGAAGGAACTTCGTCTAATTCAATCTATAAAAATGATATGTGTCCATTGAACTTGTGAAAAACTTTGAAAAAAATTATTCCAATCCAATGCTATTAAAAAAAATATGTGTATCTCATATGCTATTAAAAAAAATGACCCGTGTCATTTTTTTAGAGTTGAAAGAAAATTTTCCCAACTCAATTTGAAGAAAATCTTTATCTCTTTATCTATAGGTCGCAATTCGTGGTGGTGATAAAGTTCATACAATAAGTGTAGCATGATAATTCATGGTGTTTCATCTTTATCGTTTCAAATGGTCGCCATGGATGAAAGTTCCTAAAGTGTGGATGTTCAATTTTTAGTTTGAATAATGTTACATACATTTTACTTTTTGACATAACATCGATGAAGACCAAGGATTTGGCTTGGGTACTGTAAAAGAAAATAAGCGTACATATGCTGTTAGAAAAAAGACAATGGAGAATAAAGGACATAATTTTGAATACATACGACGTTGTCCTTTTAAAGGAACTAACTATTGTTTTAAACTGCACTAACGTTTTTTTTTTTCTTCTTTTCTTAAGAATTCCAAACTCACAATTGTTTTAAGGAATGTGTGAATGTCAGCCCGCTCACACTTCAACCCCATCTTTCTTCCATTCTCCTCCTCTATAATTCAACAAACTTAATAGAGTTGAACACACGATTAATTTGCTTTTGTGTCTCATGCGAATCTACAAAGACTTCTAGTTATAGGATTGGATTGGATAACCTATACAATTTACAACAACTTTTATCAGCGTTTTTTCTTCTTCTTCTTTTTTTTTTTTTTGTTGTTGAATGCAGTTTTATCAATGTTGACTACCCTTTCTCATCATCTACAATTATATCACTTGAGACTTTGTAATCGTGGACATCTTCAATAACTGTTGTTTGAGATGAACTTGTCTTCTGCTGAACTGGTGTTTGAAAGGGAATTTACTTTTGGTGTTGTTTGAGATGAACGTGTCTTTTGTTGAACAGGTGTTTGAGAGGGACTCTGATTTTGTTTGTAATTGCTGCTTCGAGCCTCTCACTGTCAAAGAAAGTACATATCACATCAACCTTGAGTCCAGCGAAAGCCTTCCACACGGAATACCGACACCATCCCAAACCAACACGTGGTAAACAAGTCACATTGGACTTCACGAAGACCAGAACATGGAGGACGAGAACTTTGCCTCCAAGGCAGAATTCGGTTATAAACAAAAGAAACGAGATAGTTCAAGGGGACAAGAAAAAATCATACAAACACAAATAAAAAGAACTATAAGTAAGATCATCAACTAGAGCCACCAACCAGAAACTATTGGTTCTCATCAGAGCCACCACGTAGGGAAATGCACATGAGCAAAAGTAGGTTGCACACGACTGAAACACAACTCTCATCGTCCTTTCCCAACTGGGGCCATTTATTACATGTTGATTCTCTACTGCTTAACTCGAAACATTCGGGTTGCATCTCATGAAACTCATACAGTTCCTCATCTCCAACCAATACCTTGCTGACTTGATCATCAGAGCATCCTCGGCTACGGCCAAAGATCCTCTGATCGTTTGCTGACCTCACAGGAGTCCGGCCGGCAAGCTATCAAAACCGCCCAAACTACCTTGGATCTACTGAAGCATTTTTGGGCCACCAGCCCTCAACAAAAGAGTGATCCGAAAACTGCCTCAACAATATTGAAAGTTGGATTGGAACTTCTAAATTTAAAATTATTAAATTATTTCAATGTGTTGTATCCCCATGCACGTATTGAGTGTGTTTAGTGTTTAGGTTTCACTTAAGATGAAGACTAATCTACTTGTGGCTTGATACATTATGATTTGTATCTTGGAGGAAATATTGTAACTCATACGTGTCTATAATAGTTGTCACTGAGTGGCCAAATGGAGAGTTTATAGGTTTTTATATTGGTTCATTCGGTGTCTAAAACTTGTGTTTTTATTTTTTTGGAACATGCATAGCTGTGTACTTAGGTCTACATGGAAGATGGTGAAGATTTCTTCAAGAAGACAAGTACTGCAACTTATGTCCAGACATGAGGGACTCTAGGAAATACATGTTCCATGTGGTGTTCAGACATGTTAGCAGACATGGTCAGCTTTGATAACTGATGTCCAAACATGATTGGAGTTGTCTAGACATGAGGAGATCAAAAGAGTACATGTTCTTTAAGCTGTCTAGACATGCCTACGGACATGACCAGATCAATAAGCAACACAGGCAGTGATGTCCGGACATGGTCCAAACCCGAGAGTTCATGTTCCCTTGCATGTTCCTTGATGTTTGGACATGGAAGGTGGTTTAGGCATGAAACCCTAATCATGTCCAAACATGCCTTTTACATGTCTGAATGTTGCCATGCAGAAAACACTAGATTTTGTATTAAAAGACCAATTATGTTTAGTCTTTCACATCTCTTAAGAGCACGAATTTTCAGAGAACCTAAGGGGAGTTGAGAGAGTTTTTGGTGTACCAAGTATCTTGGTTGTGTTGATATAAAAGATATCTTAGGGTTGTGAGCCAAGAAGTTGTTCATGTGTTGAAGGCTATTGGAGTTTGTGGTCAAACTACGGTGTTGCTGCATGTTCAATCATCAACAAGAAGTCTACTGGTGGATTGATAAAGAGTTTACGAGAAGTCTGACCAACGAGAAGCTAAAGCTTGTTGAGGAGGCAAAGAGGTGAGTGAAAAGCTCATCTGCGCAAGGAGTCTTTGCGTTACAGGTTGTAAGTGTCTATGTCATTGTAATTTTTATTTGTGGTGAGTTTCTGAGTTTAGCTACCCTAGAAAGGTTTTTCCTTAAGGTGCTAAAGGTTTTCATCTTTATCAACAATTTTGTGAGTTGATGTGGTTGATGATTTTCTTTATTGTGGTTTGATATAATTGTTGATTGCAATATTCTAATTCATATTTATAAATTGTTGTGAATTTTTTATTCCGCATTGTTTTTTGTAATATCCCGAAATATTAATTAAGGTTAGGTTATCCTTGATTAAGGTTTGTAGGATGAGAGGGTTGCCTAAAAAGAATGATTTTTAGACTTTTCTAGCTTATACATACGAACGTGTAAAGGCAAGAATGCTGGTGTATACAATACACACATACGTTCATGACTGTGTTGTCTTGCACTGTTCATCTCTGCGCGCGCAATAGTTCACTCACCTGGCGTGTGTGTCAGTAAAGGACACACATACGTTTGTGTAAAACCACACACGTTCGTGCAGCCCAATTTCAGAGTTTTTCCAGTAGTCTTTACCCAAGCGTTCCAGCTCTATAAATACCCATCATACCTCAAACATTTGCATATTTTCGACTTATTTGTGTATGCTTTCTGATAGTGTGAGTGAGTGAGGGAGATTCTTGAGGAAGAAGAGGAACTCTTGAGCTTTGTTCTTTAAAGTATGGTAACCTCTTAACCTTAAATTGTTTTCTTCCGTTTTATTTAAAGTTTCTGCCTTTGTTTTCGTGCTTTTAGTTTATGGTTTAGAATTATTTACTAGTTTAAGGTTCTTAGTTTGAAACCTTAGAGTTTTAAGCCTTGAAGCCGTAGATTTACCATAGTTTTACGTAGTTAGACGTTCGTTAGTTTGCATGTTTCCCTTAAGTTTATGTTTTCTAACCTTAAGGACCTTACTTAGGGCCTAGGGAGCACTATTAAAGGTTTAGAAAGACTTAATAAACCATAAAACAACTTTCTGATTGATGTAGAAACGTTTGTGAGTATGACAGAAACGTTCATGTACGTGCGTTCGTGCACACATACGTTCGTATATTATACACATATGTTTGTGTCTCGAGCAGAATATCAATTTTTGGCTGATTTAGGCTTATAAGTGATATTTACCTAGCCTTAGACTAATGAAAAGATACTTTATCATATTCAGAAGTTGGAGATCCGTTGGAAGACTATTTAGTTGATCTTTACGACACAAGTGAGTAAACTCACACGGATTCTTGTTATTATTATTTTCTCTATAGCATGATTATTTTTAATATATAGAACATGCATGTTTACAACTTTCATGAAATATCTACTTATGTTTAACTGTGAACTTCATTTGTAAAAACGATTGTGATTAACAAAGATAATAAAATGACGAGTTGTGAAAAGTATGCATATAAAAGACAATAAAAATAAATGTGCATCGTATGACATGGTACACTATCTTGAGCGGAACAATGACCATGGGTTTATCATTATTATAAGTTAACCTTATAGTTCAGTTATTTATTATTGTGTTTGTACCGTAGATCAAATGGTTATAGTTTTGTAACCAACACACTATTCTTCGAGTGGGGCCACTGTTATAGATTTGCTAGTTTGTATGAGCCACCCGAGGTCAGACTCAGTCGGATTGCTAGTATATGATGGTATGTTTGTGTAATGTCCGGGGCACCGAAATTGTACCAGAAGTCTTTCAGGAGGAGCAAACCTTACTAGAAAATGATTAATATCTCAAGTAAACCATATTGTTGACATATCACATGTTGATTTGAATTATAATGTACCTTATAGTATATTCTCATGCCATCGTTTTACAAAACAGAATATATATTGCATATTTTTTTTTATAAACTGAGTTTACAAATGATAACATGTATACTATGTGTATTACTGCTTACTAAGTCGTGAACTTATGCTTGTGTCTTTTCCACCTATAAAACATGGGTTGTTTTATAGATATCATAGCTGATGATGGGGATATTGTCTAGATGGAGGGAATAGTTAGGGTAATTTTAGGAGCTAGATCATGTTTGCTTAAGCAGCATGTAGAGAGCTGACAGGAAGTCTCATCGTGACATGATAAACATTGTCTACATACTCTACCTTTTGAAGATTAGACTTTGATTTGTTATTAGAATTATGTTATGATCTGCTTAAACTTGTATTTTGTGATGATCGGCCTTAGGTCATACTTTTGAGACATTGATGATTATGATGTTATGAGATGATGCTTTTATTCTATTATATTCTTTTATGGTTCATTAGTTGCTATCTCTATTTATGTAAGAGACAAGTCTTCCGCTGTAGATGCTCTTTATTTTTTTGAGAGTATATAATTCCTAAGTTTTAACTTGGAAGGGTTAAGACTGAGAAGTGAACCACTAAGTCATTTACCGTTTAAATGATTTTATTGGGGCATTACAATTTTGGGTCAGAATTTGTTTTTTTTCAAAAATAAAAAAAATAAAAAAATCAATCCCTTTTCATTCCAAACTCAAACTTTCACCTTGAGTTTGAGGAGATGTTAGACTAATTTCCATGATTAGCAATGATTTAGTTTCCTTCTAGGTCTATCATCAATCTTGTACCTTATTTGATGTACATTTCCTTGTTTACCATACCTAAATTTCTCTATAATTACCATACATTGTAATACAATTTTTCACAATTCAATATAGTAAAGAAGTAGCCCTAATCTTGTGTTCTCTATTCATCTCTATGCTTCAACTCTCTTACATTCTCTATATTTCTATAAATATAGTAAAGAAGTAGCCCTAATCTTGTGTTCTCTATTCATCTCTCTGCTTCAACTCTCCTCATTCTATTTTCATAATTATAATTGTCACAAATAGTTGTCAGGTCAAAGAGGGGGTAATCAAGTCAATTGCGTAAACTAGTCTTCAAATCCCGTGCTTGAATTTTTTATTTTGGAAAGTACATAAATAAGCTTATTATTAAAGAAAAAAAATCCTATGATATGTCAGCAAATGAATGGGACATTGATGACCCGACGAAGCCCAACTCTTAAAAAAAATCCATGAAAGAATTATATGTAAAATACTGCAAATGTATTAAAATTAGGAGATATGCTTCCTTCCTTTCAGGTCTATCTTTTTTTTTAATTTATTATTGGATATGTATAAATTACATGTGGGTCTTATAAAAATAAATAAAAGATTGACAAGACATAAAAAAAGGGCAATACTTGACAATTTACTAAACATTTCTTTAGAAAATTAATTAGCATTTTTTTTTAAAAAATTAAATGGGCCCACGAACCTTATTTAATTTTAAAAAAATTTTAAAAAATGCTAATTAACTCTTTAGAAGAATTTTCAAGTTGATATTTAAGCATTATCCAAAAAGAGAAAAAAAATTTCTGTAAAATTAGACCATCTTTGTCCCTGCATTAAAATATCCAGCTAGACTTTTCGCAAATTGATATCGATGATTTGGAGAATTTTCTTTTGACCAACTTTTTTTTTTTTTTGAAAAGAAAAAAAAAATAGAGAGTGACCTCACAGTCTGGCGGCCAACCACCGTGCGGCGTTGAAAAGTTGAAACCAACGACTTAATTGCAAAAAACTGTAAAAAAAGGACTACCATATAAGACCTATCCAAAAGACCCATTCAAATTACGAAAAAAAAGAAAGAAAAAGACCTATTCAAAAGACACCTACCATATAAGACAAATTGTAAAAAACTTTTTTTTATCATATTCTAGGAATCTTTTTCTTTCCTATAATGTGGGTCCAGCAAAATTGGACTGGTTGCGTCATCAGTGACCTATCCAATAGACTTACCCTTTTTTTTTTAATGAAATAATCAATATTACAAATTGAGTGGTATTAGGAATAGTTAAACTTTCATATATTATAATTTCTTTAACTTCATATATTATAAATTTGTTGTCGTTAGTGGCACAATTTTCACTATAAAGTTTCTTATTGTATAAAGAAATAATTAAACAAAATATGTGACTTATCAGTTTAATTATTTAATAACTAATTTGTCAAACCATAAAATTTTGATTATTTCACTACTTATAAATCGTAAATTGTCACAAAAATTTATAAGTTATTCCAAACATTTTCTAACAAATTATAAGGACCACAATTTTTTTTTACGACGACATGGCCATTTTGTGTACCACTCTTGTCAGACAAATTTTGGATCAGTACAAAACAACTCTTTCATATGGATCAGGCAACATTCCGACTTTGCCGACATGCAAGATCCTAATGAATTATTTGCACTTGAAGAGATTAGAAGTTTAAACCTGATAAAAATGTCATCAAAACTACTACCTTTACCATTTAAGCTAATCCCTTCGGTTAATGGCCACAATTTTTTATGACCATTTAATTTTTTGTTTCTTTTTTATGATCTACCAACTTTTTACAGGTTATTGAGAAATATTGTTATTATTCGGGCAGGCTCTATATACATTAAAAGTATATATAAAAGAGATTTCAAAGAGCATCACTAGCTTTAGCAGCAGCTTCTTTTAGAGCACTAGGAGCAGCTTCCCTTAAATTCTATTCTCTTTCCTAGTGTAAGAAAAACTGTTAAAAAAATACAAAAAAAATTCATACAGCAGCTTCTCTAAGTGTTCCATAAATTATAGAAACACCAAGGGAACCACTTTTAGTTTCCTTTAAAGTAGTTTCCTTAGCATTATTTTAATATAAAACACTTTTAAATAATATTTAATTCATATAGGGAAAGATGAAGGGAAGCTGTTGTGGAGTGCATTTAAATAGGGAACTAAAAAAAATGGTTTGGTTCCCTACATTAAAGAAAATTTTAAAGGAATCTGCTTTTAGTGCTCTTAGACTTTTCCTCAATGAAGATAACCAAATTACTTTTTGCTTTCCTATTTAAATAAGCTTCACAAAAGTTTCTCTTATCATTTCCCTATATTATTTAAATATTATTAAAATTAAATGTTAGGGAAAGAGAGAGGAAATAGAAAGCCAATTAAAAATTGTTTAAAATAAATGCTAGAAAAAAGAGAAATTTTTTATATTAAAATAATGCTAAGAGAACCACTTTTGGTTCCCTAGATGAAGAGAAAAAAAAGTGATTCCCTTGGTGTTTTTATAGTTTAGGAAAGTTGCTATAGAAACTTTTTGATGTTTTTTCAACAATTTTTCTTACACTAGGGAAGTGAATGAGATTTAAGAGAAACTGCTATTAATGCTCTAAGAGTGCAAGATGAGGAGGGCAGAGCTTGTGTTCATCCCTACCCCTGCAGTGGGTCACTTGGTATCCATTAGAGCATATTGAGCAATAGCATTCATAATAGCTCCTCAAAAAGTACAAACTTTTATTAATTTTAATCATTTTTTTATACACACTCCAACAACATCCTCTATTTCACCCTCTATTTTCTTTAAATATTAATTTTAATCATTTTTTATTATTTTAAGGTGTTTGAAGAGAATGAGAGAGAAAAGAGAAAAAAAACAATAATAATAAAAAATTGATAGAATGTGCTACAGTAGCACATTGAGAGAAAAAATATGAAAGTTTATTGTAGCAAATTTATGGTAAACCTTTAAAATAGAGTGTCTGCTGAAGATGAAAAAGAAGCTCATAAGAGTTAAATATAACTAGTATACCCAATTTAAAAGCCCTGCCAGAGATGCTCTTATCGAGTTTGCAAAGCTTTTAATTAATCGAGAGGATCGTTTCTCAATCACAGTTCTTGTCATAAAGCCACCATTTGCAGACGCCCCTACATTCAATCAATTGCTGCCTCCCACACCCGTATAAAATGTATTTATCCTCCCCAAGTTGACCCTCCTCCAGAAGAGCTTTTTCGTAGCATATGGGGTGGGGCCGTTGATTAACCTCAAGGGTCAGACAAATTTAGAGGCAAATCAGGCAGAACATGATCAGATCAAGAAGTGTCTCGACGATCAGCCTCCATCATCTGTGGTGTTCTTATGCTTTGGGAGCTTCGGTGCGCCGCAGTTGAAAGAGACCGCACTTGCGCTCGAGCGAAGTGGGCACCAATTCATCTGGTCCGTACGTTTGGCATCCCCACCAGATGATAAGGTTGGGACGCCTACAAATTGCCAGAATCTTGAGGAGGTCTTGCCAATAGGATTCTTGGAAAGGATGAGAGAAATCGGAATGATATGTGGGTGGGCTCCACAGGTGGAAGTCCTAGCCCACAAAGCAATCGGAGGGTTTGTATCGCATTGTGGGTAGAACTTGATCTTGGAGAGCAAGTGGCACGGTGTACCTATTGCTGCGTGGCTAATGTATGCGGAGCAACAAATCAATGCCTTTCAGATGGTGAGGGATTTGGGTTTAGCAGTTGAGCTGAAGTTGGATTACAAGCACGGTGGTGAGCTTGTGACAGCTAAGGAGATTGAAAAGGCAGTGAAATATGTGATGGATGATGAGAGTGAGGTTAGGAAGAGGGTCAAAGAGATGAGTACAAAGAGCAAGAAGGCCATGGTGAATGGTGAATCTTCGTTTGCTTCACTTAGATGGTTGATTAAGAATATGCTATGAAACGATGTTGTACCAACGGAGCAGTGAAAATTGGTGCCCCTATTCAAGTTGAGAAATACTAGTAATTTCAAGTGCTTATTTATTTTATTTATTTATTTTTAGCTTGCAGTAAAAATTATTATTAGATTTTGGATAAATTTTTATATATATTTCATATTAATGATAATTTTTACTGTTACGTAAAAAAGTAAACACTTAAAAATTCATGTAACATTATTTCTAGTTTAAATTTTTCTTTTTCTTTTATCCAACAAAGTTTTAATGTTTGTTATGCAGCAAGGTTCACTATTTATAAGTGTTAGACTTTGGTTCTCGTCTTTCTCTTCTAGCAGACTTTGAGTCTAGTTAATCAACAGAGTTTGAATAGGATTCTTATTGATCTGAAGTATCCGGATAGGATTTATCTTGTTCTGATAAAGAGATAAAGTTTATCCCTGAATTCCCGGAATCAATAGTAGCTATCTTTTAAGTATTCCTCCTGGAAATATAACTTATTGGGATAAACATAACTTCGATAACAAATCTTCTAGGTTATATTTCTATAAGCTGGTCAAGGACTAAGGCCATGATATAAACCGAGACTGGGACTGTGAGGGCTGTGACTGAGACGAAGCCGGTACCATGATTCAAGCCGAGACTGAGACGAGGCCGAGACCATGACTATGACCAAGACTAAGACTGAGAAAGTAACCGACACCGAGACCGAGACCAACACCGAGATTGATCACCAAGGCTAAGGCCTAGTGGATTTATTATTGGTCATCAACAGAGTTCATGTGAATGGACCAAAAAAGGGAAATATTTCCCAACAGTTACCCCCCAATTCCCAATCCGATACCAGATTCGGTTTAGGGAATTAATTTCTAGGAGAACCTTTAATAACTTGCGGCGTCTCGAGAAAATGAAGCGTCTCATAATGATGATATGCTCTTATCATTATCTTCGTTCACGGTGTACTATGCATCAAAATTCACCTCCACCAAATCTCAAGAGATTGCATCTATATAATTTTTTTTTTTTTTTATCCACGGGTCTGGCTGGGGTCTTCTACCCGTTACATCTCTCGAGATTCTTCTGATGCCTAGGGTGACGAGGACACGCGTCCATCATTGTGCGGCTTCACTTTATGGGAAGGTGTCCTTTTTTGAATGAATACGATGGGACAGCCTAGACATCCTCTCTCTTAGGGTTTCGTGTGTGCCGTCATGCCATTAAGGCTTCTTTAAGCTTTGTGAGAAAAAAACATAGCATATAAAGGCCACAGTTTCTCTTCTTTTTCCCCATTAACAGTCTCGTCTTCTTCTCCATCATCAATCTCATCTTCTTCCTTATTTTCACTTTAGACTCCTTTCGTTACTTTTTTTTTTTTTTTCACCAATGGCTTCTGCTCAGTCAGAGGGTGATCCAGGAGCTCTAGAGCTCCTCAGTCTAACATCAATGAAGAAGAGGGTGTTACTGGAACTTCTCAGCTCAACGCCAATGAAGAGGAAAGTGCTCCTACTGGTCCCATATCTTACATTCCTTTAGAGGAAATCGAAGATCTTGAGGCCAAGTTCACTCCGGAAGACGAAGCTAAAATTAGGTACGAGTGCGACATTCCTTCTTTTGTTAATCTGCATTTTAAGAATCCAGCCACCAAATCTATGAACGGTGGTGAGATCTGCCTTTACAAAAAGATGTTCCTCGCCGGTCTTCGTCTTCCTCTCCCCGTCATTGTTAGAGATCTACTTATGTATCTTCGCGTGTCCCCTAGTTAGATCCTTCCAAACGGGTGGAGGTACTTTTTCGCTACTTACATCCAATGGCCCACCATCTTTGATGGTTGTTTGATGTCCATTAGGGAATTCTTTCATATTTACCGAGTCCAAGCGTATTCTGACGGAACTATAGCTTTCAAAACTCGAGACAATAATATCTTCATCAATTTGCACCCAACACTTTCGAGTAACAAAGAATGGAGAAATGAGTATTTCTTCGTCTCGGGAGCATGGGAGTGTATGCCCACCAAGACCTTAAATGAGGAGCAGAAGGTACCGAGATGTTGGTGCGCTCCCAGCGATAGAGGTTTGTCTCACTCCTTTTTATAAACATCTCGGTTCTTAAATCTTTGAGTCTTTTCTGATAATAAAACCCTTTTTTTTTTTTTTTTTTTTTTTTTTCAGTTGAGAAACTCCCTGATTTGAAGAAAGAGGAGGCTGACAGAGTCTTAACCATACTCCAATTTGCCCACGACACCAACAACATAAATAAGATAGACTTCAATTATTTGGTGACCGACGCAAATATGAAGAAGTATTTTGGGTATTCTTTTCCCGGGATCAAGCCGCCATTGACGAAGCAAGGTAAAAGTAAGAAGATTCAGCCAAAACGAGCCACCAAAACTGAGAGGGACAAGGCCGAGAAATCCAAAACCGAGAAGTCTAAGGACAAGGCCGAGAAGTCCAAAGCCGAGAAGTCTAAAACTGGTAAATCCAAATCTGAGAAGGATAAGGCCGAGAAGAGTAAAGTCACCAAAAAGAAGAAAAGTAAAGTGACTTCTGCTGAAGTAAGGGAGACCAAGATTCTGAAAGATGATATTCCGATTTCTACATCAGAAATTCCTCCATGTCGTCAGGGCGAACCGAGTCTTGAAGCACACTCTTGCCCTAAATTTACGACTTCGGAGGATCCACTTATCAAGTTACCCACAATGCCAGCATCACGTCTGGCTGGTAAATCATTCACGGGCTTCAAGGGGATGCCCCACCTTGAAGAACTCTTGGCTTCCATTGAGGAAGAACTTGGGAACAGTGATTCAGACTCAGCTGGGGAGCCTCCAGCTCCTAAAAAGTTGATGGGAGATGCCATTAGGACTGGCAGAGAAGGACCTAAGAGTGTCGGTCCTCGGTTAAGACGATGGCGACAAAGAAGCGTCAATCAACCGATCACGGGAAAGGCAAACATCCTATGACTTCAAAGAGGCCCCGGTACGAAGACATGAGTCGGAAAGATTGCAGCATGCTTCAGAGTAGTTATGAATCTGAACCTCACTGCGCATTTCCTATTCCCAGTGTTTTCCTAAGTCCTTCAGCTGAGGGGGCGATTCCTTCTCGGATGGATACCGAGATACATGACATCTTGGATAATTCTGACTTGGACCGAGACAAACATGAAGAGGCTGTTGATCAACAACCCCCCATTCCTCAAACTCAGAATTCCGAAAGAGTTTTTCCCGAGCCAAGGCCCATTGCGACTGAGATTCCTGTGGAAACTGTTGAGCAGAATACAAGGGATATTCTTGAAAATGTTTCTTCTTCCTCGGCAAACCCAGCATCGAGAGCTGCGCCCTCGGTTCAATCTTCTCCAAGAGGTGATAGGAAGTTGCCCATACATTCCTTGAAGGACGAACTACTAGGGTGTCCTTTGGAAACACTTTAGGCCTTGGCTCCTGAAGGTTATCTCCAAGGGGAGTTGGAAAGACTACCCCTGATCGATTTGCTGACATCCTGGTGCATCATCAAATTGCTGTGAGTTTTCTTCACTTTCTCTCTTGTTTATACTTGCTGGTTTCGCTTTCTAACCTTTCTCTGTTTCTTTTTAGCACGCTGTTAAATTAGCGGCTTTGTACTGGGAATACTGAGAACATCAATCTAATTATCCTCAGGAGATAGCTCAGATGCGAACGCAGCTGAGGAGCTTAGATTTCGAAGTAGCTAGATTGAAGCCTTATGAAGTTGAAGTTGGGAAACTTAAGGATCTTCTGGCAGCAAAAGTAGCCGAGTATGATAACTTGGCTTCTCAGTTGACCGAGAAGATTGGTGAATGTTCTCACCTCATAGTTGAGCAAGAAAGGACCGATGCTCGGTTGGCTGAGAAGCACAAGGATTGTGCTTTCCTCCGTGCTCAATCAGATCAAACCGAGACTCGGTTAGCTGATGCTGAGACTCAACGTGATGATCTCCGAGTCAAGTTAACTACTGCCGAAGTTCAGAAGGTTGAAACTGAGGCTAAACTGGTTAGCACCGAGGCCCAGTGCTCTAAACTTGAGGCAAAGTTATCGACTGTTGAAACTCGGTTGTCTGTTGAGAGAAAAGAGGCTGAGGAAGATTTCAATGCTATCCTTCACAAGCTTGAAGAATATGAAGGCAAGTATTTCATGCTCCGTAAGCGTTATCATCATTATAAGGCTAAAGCTGCCCAGTTCTTGAAACAGCTTTCTTTCACCACCTGGTATAGGGATCAAAGTTGGGTTAAAGGCTTTCGCTGGGGTTTTGAGAGCTTCAGAACAATAGCTTTGAATCCCTCCATCTTCAAGGTTGATTTGAAGATAGTATTGGCTGGCTATCTCCCTCCTCCTGAGTAGGCTACTGAGGAGCTTCTTGATCTTGGGAAGGATTTATTCCCTGATGTTCCTCGGTGGACTGATGAGCAGGCAGACTATCCCGAGGACCCTTCTCTTCCTTCTGTTCCTTCAGATGATTCTGACTCTGACTCGGATGATTATGCTCCTGATGCTCAATTCTTGAAAATAGTTTTTAGAACTTTTGTAGCTTTTGTAATAGACATCAATGAATATTTTTATTGGATTTTTGGTCCTTCATGTTAACCGAGAAGTGGGTATGATAGCTTGAAAATTGAAGACAAAACTTGAAATATGAATCTTGAATCTAGGCAAAGAACTGAGATCAATACTTAAGTTGAATTCTTCATTTGGGTTTTGAATTCTCTAACTGTACTGTATCTTTCCCCCTTTAACCGAGGCTTAACGTGGTTTAGTCTCGGTTAAAATGAAGAGATGGCCTGCTATCTCTTTGATTTCTTTGCACCCCCAACACTTTATTCCGACTTGCATGCTTGATTTGAATTTACTTGTTCATAGGAATGCCAGTTATTTAACAGTTGTTCTGTATATTGAATTTGAAAACTGAATCTAAAAATTAAACCTAAGAGTTGAGCATGAGAATATTCAATCCAATATTTGATCCTTTGAATCCGTTGCCTGACCTTTAATCTAGGACTGGAATACCATCTCAGTTAGCTATCCAGGTAACTGAGAGAATTTTGACAGACGTCTCAGTTAGCTATCCATGTAATTGAGAGAATTTGGCAGACGTCTCAGTTAGCTGTCCAGGTAACTGAGAGAATTTGATAGATGTCTCAGTTAGCTATTCAGGTAACTGAGAGAATTTGACAAACGTCTCAATTAGCTATTCAAGTAACTAAGAGAATTTGGCAGACGTCTCAATTAGCTATTTAGGTAACTGAGAGAATTTGACAGACGTCTCAGTTAGCTATTCAGGTAACTGAGAGAAATTGACAGACGTCTCAGTTAGCTATTCAGGTAACTGAGAGAATTTGAATGGTGAGGTGCTTCGCAGTTGAATCAGAAAATCTTCAAATCTTTATTACATCAGTAAAAACAAGTTACATGTGTCTCTTACGGATAATATTTTTTCAAGTGTTCAGCGTTCCATGGTCTCGGCAACGGTTGGCCATTTGCTGCTTGTAAGTGGTATGCCCCTTGTCTGTGACACTTGACTACCTGATATGGCCCTTCCCAGGTGGGTCCTAGCTTTCCTTGAGTTGGATCCTTGGTTGCGATCGTTACCTTCCATAGAACCCAATTTTCGATCTTGAAACTTCTCGGTCGTACTTTTTTGTTGAAGTACTGAGCAGTTCTTTGCTGGTACGAAGCCATTCGTATTGTTGCTGCTTCCCTTCTTTCATGTAACAAATCCAAATGGAGATTGATTCCTTCATTGTTGAGTCCCAGGTTATAATGAGCAATTCTGAAATTGGGAGATCCGACTTCTGCTGGGACTACTGCTTCAGTTCCAAAGGCCAACGAGTACGGAGTTTCAGCAGTTGGTGTGCGAGTTGTTGTTCGATAGGAGTATAATACTTCTGGGATGAATTCTACCCATGCTCCTTTCTTATATGTCAGCTTCTTCTTCAGAGTTCTCATGAGGGTTTTATTGGTGGCTTCTACTTGACCGTTCGCTTGTGGATGTCTCGGTGAGGAGAAGAAATTTCTAATGTGGAGCTCTGTGCACCATTTTCGGAATGGGACACAATCAAACTGTTTTTCGTTGTCTGTGACGAAAGCATAAGGAATCCCATATCGACATATTATTGAATTCCATAGAAAATTCCTTATGTTCCCAGTGGTAATGGTGGCTAGTGCTTCAGCTTCTGCCCATTTTGTAAAATAATCCACTGCCACTACAAGGAACTTGCAGCCTCCTTTTCTCTGAGGAAGAGGTCCCACAATGTCAACTCCCCACTTAGCAAAAGGCCATGGCGACGATATGGGGCTTAGTTCTTCTGGTGGGCTTTTCTCATCTCGGGCGAATCTTTGGCATTTGTCATAGTGTTTAACGAGTTCGGCCGAGTCTCTGTTCATGTCGGGCCAGAAGTATCCGGCTCTTACTACTTTGTGTGCCAGCATCCTACCCCCCATATGGCTGCCGCAGACTCCTTCATATATTTCTCGGAGAACATAGTCGGCTTCTGATTTTGAGAGACATTTCAGGAGTGGTAGAGTATACCCTCTTTTGTATAAGACATCTCCCACCAGGGTATACTTGGCCGCTTGCATCTTAACCTTGTGCGATGAAGTCTTGTCTTCCGGTAATTGCCCGTTCCTCAGGCACTGAGTGATTTCTTTAGCACACTCGGGGTTACGAGTTTCCTCATTAATTTGCATTAAGTCTTCACTTTCTAGGATGGAGGGATCGATTAGAACTCTTACCTTATGTTTGGAGATGTCGATCTCCTCGTCTGAACCGGATCCTATCCGAGCAAGTGAGTCTACTCGGATATTCTCTTCCCTGGGGATTCTAGTGATCACCATCTTGTCGAAAAAAGATTGATGCTCATGGACCTTTGCAAGATATTTGATCATCTTACTTCCACGCGCTTCATATTCTCCTTGGATATGACCACTATCACTTGTGAATCGCTCTTTATCTCCAAGTTCTTCACTCCCAATTCTTTGGCTACGCCGAGACCAACTAAGACTGCCTCGTACTTGGCTTCGTTGTTTGTTGTGGGGAATGCAATCTTAATCGTGAACTCGAATTCTTCTCTTTCTGGGCTGATTAGTACTATTCCTGTTCCGCTGCTGGTGGAGGTGGAGGACCTGTCTACATATGCTACCCATGTCTCGGTTATGGGTAACTCCTCGGTCTCGGTTATACCACAGAATTCAACTAAGAAGTCAGCCAGTGCTTGCCCCTTAATTGTTGTTTTTGGGTGGAATTCAATGTCGAATTCACCGTGCTCAATTGCCCAGTTGATCAATCTTCCCGAAAGGTCTGGTTTCTGCAACACCTTCTTCATAGGGTACTCAGTGAGGACCCTAATAGCGTGTGCTTGAAAGTAGGGTCTCAACCTCCTAGCCGATACGACCATGGCGAACGCCAGCTTCTCTATCTGAGGATATCTCTCTTCCGCTCCATGGAGTGCTTTACTGGTGAAATATACCAGTTTTTGAACTCCCTTATCGTCTCGAACCAGAGCTGAGGTGACCGCTGATGACGACACAGCTAAGTAGAGATACAATATTTCCCCCTCAGTTGCTCTACTCAAAAGCGGGGGTATTGCTT
>FXXK01003289.1:2329-13121 GCA_900184695.1 Betula pendula | reverse complement strand
ATAGTGCTGGATATCTCTCATGGGCGGAAGACCCTCGGGCATCTCATTAGGCATGATGTCCCGGAATTCTTCCAACATCAGTTGCAATGGCTCAAGAATCTCTTGCGAGCTTGAAACTGTAGTTCCCTCGGTCACCAATGCGATGATCTCTCGGGTATTCTTGACTTCTTCCATGAACTCCGATCCCGTGGTCAGAAGAACTTGTTTCTTCTCGGAACGGGTAGAAGTGTTGAACGACTCTCCCTGTAAGGGCCGAAATATTATCTTCCGACCATCACAGAAGATGATGTAGACGTTGTCTCTGCCTTTGTGCTGAGCATCCACGTCATATTGCCAAGGTCTTCCCAAGATTATGTGGCACGCATCCATCTCCACCACGTCACACAACACCGAGTCTGAGTAGTGTTTTCCGATTGAGAATGTGAAGCGACATCTCTCGGAAACTTGTGTCTCGGTTCCTCGCTTGATCCATCCGATCTTGTAAGGCGAGGGATGCTTCTCAGTTTTAAGGCCCAGTTTTCTGACCATTGCCTCGGAGACGACGTTTTCTCATCTACCACCATCAATGATGACATCACACACCCTCTGGTTGACGGTGCAACGCGTTCGGAATATGCTGTTTATCTGAGTTTGCTCCTCTTTCCTTGGTGTTAACATTAAACGCTGAATAACCAAGGAGAGCAATATACCTTCATCAGCATCAGTTGGCTCCTCTTCGTAATTGGGTTAGTCATCCCCGATCGCTTCGATTTCTCCATTCTCTTCGCCTGTCTCGGTCTCGATCAAGTTGACCATCTGCCTTCTAGGACATTGATGTGATCTATGCCCCGGTTGGTTACACTTGAAACACTTATTTGGACCGGGCCGAGCATAAGGGTTGTTGGATGGTATGGTCGACGATTGTTTCGGGACATTCGTATTGCCATAGCTCCTTTTCCACTGGCAGTCACAGTTTTAGTGGGAGTCTCAGTTGGAACCATAGGTTGTTTTCCCCAACTCTGTGTGGATCGCGTTGAGTCACTCGAGTTTCGCTCCCAAGTTGATGCTTTAGGCCGATCTAACTACTTCTTAGCTCGGGTGGCTAAGCTGATAGCTTCGGTCAAAGTAAATACATGATGCATAGACACTCGATCTTGGATTGCATGACGCAACCCTCCAATGAACCTGGCCACCTGCTGCACCTCAGTCTCCATAAGATCATTCCGAGCCGACAATCGATAAAAATCATCGATGTAGGCCTGAATTGTCCGAGCTCCCTGTCGGCATTCTTGGTATTGTTAGGGTGGAATCGGGGGAAATCGGTGACGTAGTGGCTTCTTCGCCTACCGCCCCGAGCCTTGCTGTGAAGTTTTAATTCACACGACTTCTAACCCAACTAGGCTTATGTATCGTCCGTTACCGATCAACCTGCCTAAGTTGGTAGACGGACGTCTTAATCGAAAAAATCACACCACAACACCACAGGCACATACATTGCCTGATCGACTTGTAAAGATAGCATCCGCGAATAAACCAGAAAAAAATTAAGAGATTCACTAAGTTGGGCTTACGAGATCCCAAAAACCAAACAATAAGAGCTTAAAATCAAGAAAGTCACGAGTTTTGAAGTATGAACACATGCCTATGAGTAGCTGCCTTACCATTCATGCGCCTATTACTGGAAGTGACGTATAAAATTCCGACGATATTACCTCGTTGAAGAAAATAAAGCGTTAGAAACACTCATAATCAAACAGTACACAAAAAGAATAGATTTACCGAAGGCCTACGCAGATATTTAGAACTCGTAGGGCATTAGAAAGATTGTACGAGAGACTATTTATCTCCTATCTCGCCACATATGTACACATATTGAAGAAAAAAAAAATTTATTGCAATAATCTTTATTTTAAGTAAACTGCCACACAATAAACTGTGATCTAATTGAATTAACAAAGTTTAATATAGTACGCTCATTCACAAATAAAAATTAAAAGTAAGTAATTGAACAAGATAGTAAATACGTATGTAAACTGAAGAAATATGAGTTCTATCCAATTGGCTATCAAAACTACGCAGCATATTGGATTTATTCTGATATCTATACGCATACCCAGTACCTAATATTTCATAATTATAATAAAAAACTATATATACTATGAGGTAAAGGTAAACTTTACGACACAAAATATATGTAAGCTAATCGTTAGTGGTGTCATCATTCTAAATAACTTTTCAGTAATGTCTGTAACATTTTTATGACGTCATATAAGTAATATCTTACTTGAAAACATATGTGAGATCAATACTCATCCAGAGTGCACTAGAAAAAGAGATATGATATAAATGAGTAGGATGCAATATAACCGATAAACAAATAAAAAAATGATACAACAAAACGTTATAAAGAGAAATCAACAATTATCGGAGAAGGATGAATAAGAAGCAAGCAATAGGACATTCGTAACATTTCTCAAAAGGAATAAACTGGTGGTGAGTGTGAGATCATCCATATCAGCAGAAAATATTCTGATACAACAGTTCTGAGTGAGAATCTTTTGCGAAAGAACTAAGATTAACATCATAATGTACTATGCTGTATAAGGAGAAGAAGATTCAATACCGAACAGTATCCAATGGATACCGCAATGTTTATACGTCTATCTCTGACACCGATGATCCTGTCCATTAAACTTGTAAAGAGTTAAAACTATGGTAATCTGCCTAACGTAGTCTACACTACGAATATTCCGTTAATGCTAGTGAGATGAGTAATATAAGAGAGTGACTTACCGACATTTACGCTGCGGAGTTGAATGAATGAACAATATTGTTCGATAGAACACTAAACGGCAGGAATCACATAACGAAAATATATTTTTCAGTCCACCCCGTTTATCATAAAAATTTTAGGTAAATATAAAAATTACTTTGAAAAATATAATAGCTTTTATATAATATAATAATAAATAAATTCTTTTATTTTTTTTGTTTTCGTTTCCTTTAAGTAATGAGGACACAATACGTTCAAAACTTATACATTTCAGTCTCCCCTTCTTGTATCTATAAACATTATCCTCATCGAGTATTATAATAGATTTGAATCCTCTTGTGCCAGCTCAAAGTTACCAATCTTCAAGAGAATGCATACATTTTGTAGCTTAATGATTATGAGTAAACCAAAATCATTAAAAGTTAGTATAGTAAGTCATGCGATGCAAATTAGACATATCTGTTTTTAAAAATTATCTATATATAATAATATAATTCATATACCATATATACATTCTTTGATTCTACCAGCTCAGAAGCACTGATCGGTAGATCGCCCCTTGCAGAATATAACATTCAAATAGATCTCTCTCAATATATAGTATATATTTGATCCCGACTCTCTATAAATTATATTTCTGTTATGACCGATTCTCCATGATCCAGCCATGTATTGTGTAGCTGGCATAGACGCGTAATTTAGCTTTCTACGACGCCAACTAATGGGGAGCTAATCAGATATAGAAGATAGTGTCACATTCATCTCACAACTTCCTTCATGTGCCTGAAAAAAAATCAAAAAGAAAAAATTCGATCGAACCGACCAGTAATAGCGAATGTCAAGTGTACAGCATCTGAATCGGTCTCTGACGTAAAGCTCGCAGATAAGGACTCTTGAATTTGCTAAATGGCTGCAGTTGATTCTGCGAATTTTGACGTAAATGATTGATTGATTGCCCAAATCCGAAGTAGAGCTTCTTGTATAATTCCATATATGAGAAAAATACAAGACACACCATCACAAACAGAAAGAAACAATGTTGCAGACTCTGTGGAGTAGGCTAGACTACTCTTGTGGTTTATTGCTACAGGCATAAAAAAGTGAACCACTTCAGTTGATATCAATCCATGACGTGTGACCATCAATGTCCTGAAGAGCCACCATGAGTACTCTGTCAATCAAGAGACTTTCTGCCGAGCGCTCGTCATTGCTATGGCAGAGAATCCATCTATTTTTTGGATCCAAAGTTAAATACTTGTGAGGAAGTGAATTGATAGAAGCGTAAGTGCAACAAGATGAACTGAACAATCAAGGCGCGAATTATGAAATCTAATGCGCAATTGAAGAGCGTGGGTCATAATTTAGGAGGGATCGAGAACTGTTAGAAATAGGCATGGGACACGAAGCGGGCTTTTAAGGAGGGAATCCGCCTGATATGTGGTTTTTTTGTCCTGATAGATCTACCTGACAAATAGCTGCGTGCGAACATCTTATTTATATCTATCAGCCCCAGCAGAGAGTTCCAAGTATAAAGGGCTCTACATTATTCTTATGGTCTGCAAGGTGAGGGCTATGAAAATTAAGACTAAATCCTCCACATAGGGGTCGGAAGAAATGGACTAGTCTCGGGCTCAAAAGCCAGAGAGAAGACGACAGAAAGACACTAAAAATATCGAATCACGACACATGTAATTATCTCATTTCAAGAAAGCAATATTGTAATCTTCTCCATAAATAAAGACTCTTTTGGTAGTGCAAAAAGTTTATGGTCCTACGAGTTATCGGAAATAAGTCAAAATCCCCATAGCTTGAAACACATTGCGGGAATTACGTTGCAATGCTAACAATATCCCACAAATGACAAGATAAAAAAATGTATACACAATAATCCGTCCAAGCCGCTGCTTCGCTAAAATCTCATCTCTTCAAATATAAATACTATTAAAGACAACATTCAAATCCATAAGTGAATCTACTCTTCACTATACAGAGGTGTAGTGAACGAGCTAATAATTTATAACATGACAACCCTTGGACAGAAGATACAGAAATACAGGCTCAAAGAACTAACATACTCAGTTCAGCATTCCATGATTGAGTCTGCTTTATAAAGATAAACCAAAAGAAGTTAGCATGAGGAATTTCCTTTCGTGATAGCCTTATTCATAACTTAGTTGAACCATTAGATCTCATACGATCGTTTTGCCCATAATTCAGGTCTCGAGAAACCATTGAGATATGCTAATAAGTTAGAGACTATTGAATACGCTGAATCGATTGGGTTCGAGTCACAAAGTTGTCACAAGCGCCACGTACCAAAATCCACGTCTCTCCAGCTGCAGACTGTTCAACCATGATTAATGTTATAGCAATGCTACAATATACTACTCATAACAGAAGTTTAAATCACTACTAGTAGACGCACTCATTCTTTCCTACCTCCCTACCTCAAGCCTTTACACCAAGCACCTCACTAACTACCTTCCTTCACTCCCGCCTTCTTCTCTATTCCCTACCTCTCCTCACTCCCTCTCGCGTCAGAGGACGTCCTCAGACTCTCATTTGACAAGCAATCTCTCACTTGGGCACAGCATATTCTTATGAAACAGAAAACTCACATCAATAGTTCTGATGGGAATGCGCCAAACCAGAGATAGATGCTGACTAGCATACACACTCCGTATCGAACAGTGTATATATCAAAGTTGGGAGTGAATGCGAGACTAGATCGTGCACAAGTACTTACTTAAACTTCTCTGCCTGAAAAAATACATACCTCTTCTAGTACTCGGTCTTTCAAATTTCTTCTCTACCATGTGACAGAGACTAACCATTATATCTCATTCTCACACAAATCTGAGACGCTTGAGGAGTAGTATTCTAGGAAATATTGTACGAATCAGACATATCTATCTGTAAATAGATTGACCAACCCCAAGCACAGCTATCATAACTAACAAAGAAGACATTAATACAGTCTGAATTGGGAAGTAGAACTGAACAATGGTCATCAAAGGTTAGTGCCCGCAACACTTTCTATTGTGATTATCCGATTATACACACGGTATTGTTTCTAGACTCTACATCGTGAAACCACAAAATGGAGCTCCGAGATAAGTTAATTAGACTAATTTCAGCCATTAAATGCTCAAGAGAGACCTCTGCGTTTCACATTGACTATATTCTAACACCTATGATCAACCGATGATACGTCGGATGAGATTGTACCAAACTGCACCTCTGGTACAATCAGATCCATGGAATTGCACCATCTGGACTGAAATCCGACAAAGGTAACTGACTCAAATATGACACTACTAGACTCAATTAGAATTAGACAAATGAGTCATCGAAAATATGTAACCACATACGAATCAAGAACAACCTATACAATTTCCATTGATATCGCCCCCACCCCGAATATAAAATAAAAAGTGGTATAGAGCTCTTATTCAGCTTAATTGAAATTCATTGGAACTTATATATTCGTATACACATGTGGTGATGTATAGTGAATAGAGCGACACAGACCAAAAGCATCACCATCCGTTTATTCAAACTTATCTCTCCTATTCTGGAGGTTCAAATTAAATTCCAGTTCTCATTCCCATTGGTATTCCGATCACCACGGTCATCTAGCGGATTTTCGGGATAGTCTACTTGGCTCTTATATCAATTGGTATTATAGATAAAGTACTTGCTTAAGCTCCAAATAGCATCAGTCATTATCAAGCCATTGAAAGAATGGTCACGTCAATCTTGCGATACCAGTATGTCAATTGCTGAAAATGATATTCTTATGCGTACCCCATGATGATGCAATTCTTGTTGATGCTCGATTCTATCTTCAAACTCAAATCATCACGCTAACTAATTTACATTTCCTTTAAAATACTCAAACTTAGCATTACGGGTCTTTTCACTGCGCACAAATTGGACCCATACTTTTTCCGTATAACTTGAATCCTTACAGATACTAATCGTATATCCTACATACGCTCACTCATCGCATCTGATATGACATATTTCAACCCTATTCGGACTCAGAAAGGCATAGTAAGGTGAAGTTATCATGAGGGGAGGAGAGAGGAGACGATCGCCCTTGAGGTCTATCTTATTATTCACCTTAATTATATGATTTTCCTTATATACGGGAGATTAGGGCTAACTCTATTGTTATTCCTTAACTGGGATCGGAAGACCTTTCGGTTGTACTGCATGCTCTCTCAATTAGATCATTGATGTACCTGACTATTTCTTTTTCCTTCACATTTCAATCAGAACCCTACAAAATCTCATTTGGTCAGCTTTCGAAACTTTGTATGTCTCCACTATGAATCTAAGAGTACTCACCATTTCGATTGATCTCAACAGCTAGGATTATTACCTGACTTCTTCCATGATAACCTTCTCTTCAAGTTTTCCCTACTAGTACACATTCCCAATGAGGTGTACGAAAAATGTGTTACATCGCTAGAGTAACGGTACCAAATCAACGTGGAATAACTATCTAATACTCCTTATAAATCAAGGCCAAGATTTCATACATCCAATATTCTCTGCAGAGCGTACATTTCATAGATAGTATTTATAGCTTGCGGCTGTGTTTTAATTTCGTTTCAATCTCCGGACAGTACGAGCACTTTGTTGTCTGAGCTATTTTCCCACAATCATAGGTTTGTTTACCAAGTCTTCTTCAGCAAAGGCTTCCAAGACTAGTTGGTATGGCTAAACAGGCATAGGCATTTCAATCAACCTATTCCTCAGGAAATGTAGACTTACATATTTATACTAGTAGAAAACTTGAAGAGAAAGTAATTATAATCCTAGTAGAGAAAGTAATCCTAGTTCTAGTAAAATAAGTAAACCTAGTCCTTAGTAAGGAAAGAATAGTAATTACAAATCTTAGTAGAGCAAGTAAACCTAATCCTAGTAAGGAAAACAATTACAATCCTATAAAGGAAATAAATAAAGTTGAAAAATAAAATAAAATCTTTATTTTTTATTTTTTATTTTATTTTTTTCCTTTATGGTGGATGTCCTACGTCAGAAGTGTTGTATGTTAAAGATCTCAAAGCAAATCTTCTAAGCATAAGTCAAATTTACGATGAAAACCGAATAGTCTAGTTTTTTAAGAAGGAATGTAATGTATTTAATGAAGATGGAGAATGGATCATGGGGGGTCAAAGAAACCCTAGCAATTGCTATGGGATCAGACCTAGTACCTCTCTCAATTGCAATAACGCTGAACTTGATGAAGCAGAACTATGCCATGAGCGACTAGGGCATCCGAACTTCAATGATTTGTACAGAGCTTCCAAGGATGAACTGATATTTGGACTTCCAAAGTTGGGAAAAGTTGAAAAAACGGGTGCTCACTCTATCTCACCATGCGGACATAACTAAGTTGCCATATTCAATTGGTAAACTTATACATCTACGTTATTTGGACCTTTCTTACAATGGGATTGTAAGGTTGTCTGATTCCGTATGTAATCTGTGCAATTGTCTAATTTAATTTGAGTCAGTTATTTGATTTGAGTCAGTTATTTGTCTAATTTCATCCCAGAGGATTCCAAATCTGTTGGGTGCCGATGGTCAACCCTCTTCATCTGTGTCGGACTGGGTTAAAAGGGTAACCGATGCTTGTTGACATAATGCTCAATTCAATTAACATTCTAGAAGCTCAATCTTGATTCTGCCATTTTGAGTTCACTACAATGGGTATGCTTCACATGCATTTCATGTCAATTTCGTGCCTATTGTTCTTTCAATCCTATTTTCTTCTTCTTTATTTTTTGGTGCTTGCTTTTATTGCACTGTAGTTAATCAAGCTCTACTACCCGGTTCATGTTTAATTTCAGATTGGGTGTCATTTTCTGTCCATAAAAATTTGAAAGATGTTATTGAAGGAGTGCTTGATTTTGGGGCAAGGTTAGTAATCTTCTTGTGATATCAATGCTTTTTATTACAGCTACATTATAGGGAAACTACTGGTGGCATTCCCATCAGAGACTTTTGATTGTGATTTCTGTTTTATTTCTTGCCAATGATATGGGTCTTACTAAACTGCTCCCCTGCCTCCAACCCAAGTAAATAAATAAAAGAAAAGTAAAAGTGATGAGTTTGGGATTGCTTTTAAACCTTATAGATACCGAAAAGAATCTTTAGTGTAAGTTTCTATTGCTGATGAAAAAATGTTTTCTTTTTGATCATCATCATCGTTGAACACTTTGCACAGAGAGAGGAATGGACTTTGCTCTGTGACAATCTTGCTGCTAAACTCATTGCTTCTGGTAACATAACTGCTACTCTTTGTTATCTATGTGCGGAAATATTGGTAAAACAATAGAAATTGGTTCAAGAAGTCTTTGAACTAAGCACAAAAGGGAAATCCTATGTTAATTTGGTACTTTAGAGATGCATTTAGACATGTATATTCTCTGTATTTATCTTCTGCCCAAGTGTTATATGAATCAATTAGCTTCACACCCTTAGAGCTAGAAGTAGTTCACTTATAAATTTTCTTAATCAAACTTCATTTATCTAGCATCTGCAGATTATTTGTAAAGTTTTTTTTTAGCTTGTCATTTGAGAAATTTTTAGCATTTAACATGTTGATTCTGTTTGATTATCTAACTCTAACCATAATTTTGCACAAATCTTATTTTTAAGATTTAATCTGTCTCTAACTATAAATAATCCTGTTCGATGAGTTTTATGACTTCTTTTTCCTCTCTCTCCTTATATCCAGAATTTCTCACACCTTATTTTCCCACGGGCCACAACCTATTGCAAGGCCCTTTATACTTGGAACTCCTCCTGCTGGGCTGATGTATAAAAAGCTATCATAGATATCACAAAAAAATGAACATTTAGCATTCCCCCTCCTTAAAAGCCCGCTTCGTCCAATTATTCCTACAGTTCCTCCGCTCTAAATTTGACACGCCTTCAATTCCTTATTTTAAAATCTGACGCCTAGTTGAATCCAGCTTGCACTTGACGCTTCTCATCAATTTCACTTCTCACAACATATTTAACGTTGGATCCAAAAAAATATGAATGCATCGTTGCCATACACGTGAAGAGCCCAAAGCTTCTTGATTGAAGAGGCCTCATGGTGGGGCCCATTCTTCAGATTGATTGCACCAATTACAAGAACTGAGTGTTTGACCATCATCATCACAAAGATCACCACCACAGAAATCCTTCACCTTTGCTTCTTTTTCTTTTTTTTCTTTTTTTTTTTTTTTTTGTTAAATTATAAAGTCCTCCGTTCATACTTCACATCACACAAAATCCAAAGATCACCAATTAATGACCACCTACTGCTAGTAGTAGAGCAGAGAGTCATGTGACCACTGACCATTGCCAGTTTACTTTGGTTCGAGGCATTTGTTTTTCTTTCTTGATCTTTTTTTATGGCAATGGGAAAGAAAGTAGATATAGTTGGAATTTGCCCTCTCCCTTCCTTCCCCATTATTGCGTAGAAACTAATAAAGCGTCAACCTACCAATAATGGCTGATTCATGATATTAACAAATAATTGTTTGATAAAAATATAAATTTTTTATTAAAAAATAATAGAGAGAGATTGTGGGATAATTATTAAGACATTGAATGGGACTCTTACAGATTGTTTTTCATTTAGTGATTGTATATTAATGGATGGTCCCTTTTCTTTTCTTTTTTTTTTTTTTGTTGGATTAGAAAAATTCATAGATGGTTTACTTTTATATTTGGCTGTTCAAAATCTTTAACGTACGTTTGGTATACGAAATAATTATTCCTTAAAATATATACTATATATATATATATATATATATAATATATATATATATATATAATATATAATTATATTAAAATTAAGAATTGAATAAGGTGATATATAATAGCCTTGATGATAGAGTATATAATAATTATATAATTCTTATCATATACTATAATACTTGAAATATCTATTTCCATGGCCAATAGAACTATACCAATTCTTGTGACTTTATCGTTAATACGAATGCATAATTTTTTGTTTTTTTAGTT
>FXXK01003288.1:1371-11594 GCA_900184695.1 Betula pendula | reverse complement strand
TGGACAACAAAGTATTTTTTTCTTTAATATTAACCCCTTCCCATTTTGAAATCAAGGGTTTATTTGTAGCAATGATTAGAAAGAAAAAAACAAAAAGAAATAGGGTTGGCATTGACATTTGACCCCTTTTTAAATCCTCGGCAAGGATTTCTTAAACATAAAAAAAAAAAAAAAAAAAAAAAAAAAAAGAAACAAAGGAGATTCAGAACTCCTTTCAAGTTTTCTCCACAAAAAGGGCCAAAGTCCTTTGCGGGAAATATACAATTTGGGCCAATGCAATGGGGAAATGTGAAACGTTATATCCCTTTGTGAAAAACTAACATTTTGTAACTTTATTAATTTGGCAATCAGACAAAATTACAACATGTAATTGCCACTATGTTTCCCATGGGGTATTGGCCCCCAATCAAACTGTCATTAAGACCATATGTAGAGCCAGGACAGTATTAAACAATCTCCCAATTTCATCCCACTGGTCATTGGTTTATTGTTTTATTTTTACTTTTTCTATTCTCCAAATTCTAAAAAATCATACCCCAAAAATTTACTAATTTACCATGTTGCGAGGCGGGGAGCCAATTGCCAGCATGATTCCCTCAGTTGAACTCGCAATGTCTGGCGGAAATAATGATTTATATTTGCCCTTTTCTTATAATTCCTCTCGGATAACGTCTTCCTTCAATGCTGAAAAATTTGCTACCAGGGGTTTACTTGGCTAGTTAATTTGGGGATAATTATTAAGAGCGCAGCCCCCCCTGGACGTACCATGCAAACTACTCAATCCAAATTGGTCCGAATGGTGCCTTCAGGGGGAGCACTTCATACCATAAGCTTTTTCCCAATACTAAAGGGAAAAAAAATCTCAAACAATTAATGGGGTAACCTTTTAGCAAACAGCCTAAATGCAAGTGGACACTCAAACATTTAAAACCCGACAGGACCAAATTTTTAATTCTCAACTGAGAAGCTACCCCAAGGCCCAAAACAAACTTATAAATTGCTAACAACAAACAATAACCCTGGGAACAGATTTTCCTATGCCCAACTTTTGGATTGGTTTAGGAAAGGATATTTCATTATAACATTTCCAAATCCAAAACCCAGCCATAACGAATCTTCCATTAATTGCCACACCAAATTGTGACCCACTTTCACCAGATAATACCAAATATAATTGTTACCCCACACCAACAGGCATGGGCTTGTCTAAGAAATAATAAAAACACAAACAATCTATAAAAAAAAAACAAAACATACCACCACACCACACATCAGTCCAGGTTTAACATAGGTCACAAAATTAAGTGGTTCATGGCCAATTAGGTTTAACAAGAAGGTTAAGGGGGTAGGGGATAGAGGAAATTAAGCCATTGGCAAAAACAAACTTTTGGATAGGCCCAATTCACCCTTCTATGGTGGGGGGGGTCATTTTCTTACATGAAAGACAAACTGACCGTTTCCCATTCATTTTCAACGCCCTTTATAACGCCTTGATAACTTCAATCTGGAACTCAGGGTTGCAGGTCTTGGGAGTTAAGTTCCATTGCAATACCGAGCCCACGGGGTGTGGCTGAAGTGGCCGGTACCTTTCTCGCTCCACCATTGACGAGAAATTTAACCAACGTTTCACCGCTGGGATATGCTCGGGCCAAAGGTCCTTTTTGGCCTTTTTGCCATGTCTTTCCCAATCTCCTTTAAACCATGTTAGCCAATGCTCAACATCGACTCATGGGCTTTCTACTACGCCCACGAAGGAATTTTACGGGGCTAACGCCCCCCCCATGGATATTGTCGGTTCGGGCATACTTCTTTTTTTTACTTTTGACGCTCACTTCTTCCTCATTAATAGGTTGTTTCCCCCCTTTGGTTTGTTACCCCCCACTACGGATTGCAACCCGGGGCCCACTCCCAGGGACCCCCCTGCGGGGGGACTATTCAATACAGTACAAAATCCAAAAAAATATTCTTTGGTACTCTGAGCCCCCATGGGCCTGTTTCCCGCTTCCAACCCTTGTTGAGTGAAACCACCCCCTCATTTTTGTTATACAGTAGGGGCAAAAGCGTGGGCATTTTCCTTCGTCGCTATTTTGGGCAGATTGTGCGCAAAGAGGGCGGCGGAGGAACAAACCCCATCGCTTGTGGTGCTGGTTGAATAATCTGGACCCCCAAACCAACTCTGTAGTTCCCTACCCCCCTTTTCTTTTTGTTAAAATCACTTTAGGTGAGGTTTGCCTTGAAGAATGCAATTTTTTCAAAGATATTAAGATAAATATTATTTCTATGCCACACAAAAATATGTAAATTTTATCACAAATTGGTTACACATTTGAAGGGGCTAAGCTTATCTTTTACCGGAGCCTTAATATTCCTCCACTGCCGTGGCCGGTGCCTCCAAACTGTAATTAGTTTGATGAAGATATTTCCCAGGGCCCTAGGCCTCAGTTCGTTATCGTTTATTTCCAAAAGTAGGTTCAGAGATAACTCCTTTATCGTTTCCTTTTGCAAACCAAAATTTCACCCTTCGGAATTGGGCAATTGTGCCCATTAGTTCCCAAACCTCCCGGCTTTGATCATCGGATCGGCCATAGACGGGTGGTGAAGTTCTTTCCCAAGTTTTCAAGGAGGGGTCCAATAACAACCCCCGAAACATTCCACCACTAACCCGCACCTGGCTTTGGTGCAAGCGTTTAATTGGACAAATTTGGTCTCGTCACGCGCACTCAATTTGGTAAACTTTCATTGCCCTTCTGTTTTCTCCTAAGGTTACCCCAACCGACATGACCACCAAACAAGCAAGGTTCAATTGACAAGGCAAAGAATAAGGGACTTACCTTTATGACAAGGGCACAATTTAGCAAAATGCGAACACCGGTGATATTTGTTGGCACAACATAAGAGTTCTCCTGAACTCAACCTTTCGAACAGACTAAACAACTAGGCTATGGCTGGGATCTCATCGAATTACTATACCACGTTGAAAGGACCAACCGCCACGCAGTGGAAAGAAAAATATTAGTGTGGGTAAGAACTAGCCCTTAATCAAATTGTACCAATTGTAAAATTTACATATTTGTGCATAGAATATTATCTAATAACCTTGAAAAAATTGCATCTCAGGCAAAACATTCATTAAATGTGGATTTTACATAATAAAGGCACTTTCCGAAAAGGGTAGTATGTAACTAATCGAGTGTTGGGTCAGAAATTCAACCGCCCCACAGCGATGGGTTGTTCTCGCCGCTCTTTTGCACAATCGCCCCAATAGCGAGCGGAGGACTAGCACGCCTTGCCTACTGTATACAAAATGAGTGTGTTCATTCAACCAAGGTGAAGCGGGAAGCAGGCCATGCTCAGAGTACCAAAGAATGTTTTGTACTTCTTGATTAGTCCGCAGGGTTGCTGAAATGTGGCAGTGCAATCGGTAGTAGGGGTAACAACAAAGGGAACAACCGGCATAATGAGGAAAGTAGGGTGCAAAGTAAAAAAAGAAGGTATGCGACGGCATATCCATGGGGGTTAGCGTGTAAATCTTCGATGCGTAAGTAGAAGCATGGTCGATTGTTGAGCATTGCAACATGTTAAAGGAGATTGGAGACATCTGCCAAAGGGCAAAAAGGGACCTGCGATCATCAGGGTGAGCGGTTAAATTCTCGTCAGTACGAAAAGTACGGCACTTCAGCCCACCGAGGCTGTTGCATGGATCTACTCGATGAGCTCCACCGAAGTTGCTCAGATTGAAGTTTTAAAATTACCATATCGTGTGTAATAGGCTGGTAATGAAATGAAACACTTATGCTTTATTCAGTTCCAATTGTACGATTCATTATTAGATGAACACGGCCACCCACTAAGTAGGCCTTCTAGGGTATGGCTAATCAACTCTAGTTGTTGCCATGAGTGTGCTAAATAGTCTCTCTCCTCTTTTCACCCTTCCTAACCCTACCTTCTGTTAAACTATCATGGCAAACAATGAACACTAATATTGGCACTATGTTAACTTAATAGAGATGATAAAATCGTGTGTGTATGTTTTATTTAATATTTTGTTGGTTCTACTATACTATTAGACTCAGCCCATCGCTGTTGTTGTGAACACCATTATTTAATATCTCGTCATTATCAGAGAAAGGGGATCAACATTTGTGTGAATTGATGAGAGCTGTTACTGCTTGGTTTGAGGGTTGAGTGTTATAATGATATCTTCCTCAAACCAATTCAAACGTTGCTTAGGAAAATATTGTCCAGGGGTATTGTTCTGTAGCATTTATAGTTGGTTGGCTTTTGGTAAGTTCTAGTTGAGTTAAGATTCGGTCATGTCGTAATGTGGTTAAATGATGTTGCTAAGCTTGTTTGCTAAGTTTTCATCTTTTAATTTTTTGATATTTTAATTTTCCCTTGAGTATATGATATAAAGTCGGTTATTACGTAAGAGTGTAACTGTGTACTATGCCTTTCGATCTTTTTGGTAAATTAAAATTGATAGTTAGAGGTACAGTCAGGGGCTAGACTCTTAAATGAAATTATCTACCAAAAACATTTACTAGCTGTTGAACCAACTAAGTAGCATTTTCAGATTGACATGGTATATACAATCTTATACGAAGATTAGAAAAGAGACAAAACTATTGTTTTCAAATAAAATGACATAATTTCGCAGACACTGCGAGTATAAAACTGGAGGAATCAAATGTTGTTAAGGCATATGCTCCACATGTTAATAGTAGTATTTGGTTGTTTGTTTTTATATAGAAAGTTTAGATAGACAAAGTAAAGAACCAATAAACTAAATGACCAAGTAGTGACGAAAATGTTTACACCTCGTTATTAACCTGCTGCCGCTACATGATGAAAAGGGGGGAACAACCGTTTTTGAGGAGCATGGGCAGGGCATAAGTACCATGGACCATAGCTGACTGGTTAAATGTTTGTATTATTGTACTTGATTTGTCCAATTATATGTTTTACTAATTATGTTGTTACTACAAATAGATTTATTCACGCGTTACACATTCATTGCATGGGCAAATTTATTCGCAGGACTTTGGCCTTTTTGGGAGAACTTGAGAGTCTGAAATCTTGTTTCTTGTTTTTTTTTTTTTTTTTTTCTTTTTTATGTTAACGACTTCGCGAGTTTAATAGAGAGATGTATTAGTGCAATGCCATTATCGTTTCTTTTGTTTCTTACGTCTCATTTCTGGAGACAATAAACCTTGGTTTCGATGAAAAATAGGTTATATATTTAAAGAAAAAAAACACCTGTTGTCCTATAATTTTTTCCATCCTAATTTTATCATGTTTTTTTCTGACGAAAATATACAAAGAGCATCAGTTGCAAATCTTCTATTTTTAGGTGATATTTAGAATATAGAAGAAGATCAAAGATGACTAACACAACAGCCAACAACGTAAACTTTATAATTTCCAATCCTTCTTTTGCCACGAGTTTAAGACAAGGCTATTTGCAATATTCTGTCATATATGCCATTGCGTTCCCTCATAATAATTTTATTTATTTGAACTTCCTACATTGCTCCAAGCATCAAATATATATCATAGCGAGAATTTATATGCTTAGCTATTTTTTAGAGCCTATGAGGTATGATAGGATTATTTTTATATTGATATTTATGTATGTTATATTCTATATGCATCTTTTCACCATTAATTATTTTATGATATATTTTTGTTGCATATTATAATCGTATGATAGTTATATACATGTGTAGTTACTGAAATTATGGAGATACTTATAATGATTCAAATTCTATTAATGCTCCAACAAGATAGCTTATATAATTGTGAAGATACGAATAAATTCTGGTCCTAATGACTCATTGTGCTCAAAATAAAAATACAAAATGTTATTATAGTCCATTTCCTAGTAGATACATACCAAAAAATCTTTCAGAGCATTATTGTGAGAAAAAATGACCTTACATCAAACCAGTTACATCTTCTAAAAGTTTCTAGATCTATTTGTTTTACTTAGTTTTTTTATTTCACTTTGCATAAAATAAAAAAATCGTTGACCCCTCTGGATACAAAACTCTGGTGGCATGGGACCCATTGGGTTTTCTGCCCTATTGTGCGAAACTTTCCAAATGTGGTCTGGACCGCGCTCTATCAAACAGTCTATATTATCGTGCAAACACAAGTATATAAATGCTACGCGGACCTGATAAAAATAAATCAATTATATCTATAAGTCTACAATGAAAACAAAACCAAAGGTTACGAGCTGCATCCGCTCATACGATCGGGGGAGATAGCAATGCAGTGTTCTATAACACGACACTAAAAGAGCTTCGAGTTTTTTCTTTATTTTATTAATAAAAATAAAAAAGACCTTCGCTTGGGATTGTACTGCCTCTCCAAACAAATTCCCAGAATATCTCTATATGTAACAATACAAATATGTCATTCAATAATGTCTTGCCTACCGGATGTATACAATATCCTGCTCTAGAATCTATGTTGATTTAAATTGGGCAATCGGATGGCTCAAACCAACATCGATCCCTTATGTGTTCAAGCGAAACAGACGGGAGATCTTGACTTGCAAAGCCTAGAGGAGGATCAAGATATTGTTACTAACGATCGGCAACTATATGATCATTAAACCGGTCATGTTGCACACAGAATTCCCAAACAAAGAAAAACCAATGCGGCGATAACTAAGTGCAGCCGCTTCATAACAATTTGCCAACTACGTGGCAATATGTACATCTATGGATATCACGATGTATAACCGGATCAACCCTTCTATGTTATGAAATGTGTCCGTATGGAGCCCCAGCACGTATAAATACAGTTATGCAAAGAAACGGAGGGAGATGGAAAACTCCTACACGCAGAAACTCGGAGGACATACAGTGTGTCCGTAAGAAGGCAAGTCAGCCAACTACTTTGTAATGCTTCACCAAGAGCACACTGTTCATACGGCCAGCAGACAATGAGCACAGAATCGCGGTGTTCAACATCCTCTAACGAAGAACAACTCACACGGCATGTACACATGCAATGCGAGCTTGGGTAGCCAGCAGCTTACGGCACAAACCAATCACATGAGAGTTAGACACAGTAAACCCCCCTATGCTCGCACCCATCATGTCCCAAAGGAAAATCCCATTTGTGTGAAATATCTATCCATTGATCTCAAGCATGTGTCCTCAACAATTAATATATATAATTTACTAATGATTATACATTAATGTAATGTTCACCCTCAAAATTGTCATGCATCTAATATTATTTGTGATGGTTATGAACATGTTATTAGGTGCTACTACAAATTGATTGGAACATATGTGAGTTAATAGGGTGCCTCTGAGACGGCATATTAGCTTTCAAAACGGAAACACTCCCAATGCACGTATGTTGGCCCAATGGCGGCATGTGACTTTTTAACAGGATGTATCGTGGATTGGAAAAGGAACGGCAACATAGTCTATTATTGGGGCCGCTGATGTTTTTGCATGATCCTATTACGTCTGGGAAAATGGTGTTCGAGCGGCTAACAGAAGGTACCAGGCGTCGCGCGTGGAAAATTATTTTCCCAATGATACTGTTTATGCGTTTTCCCATCGCACTTTTATGGAGTGAGGCAACTTTATTTTTATTGTCCGGACTCAAAGAAGAAGCGATACCAGATGCACGCGCGGCTTCAGTGCCGCTCTAGCAAACGTCCTAGGAGCGCGTGTATGCGGGTATCACCTTGAAGAAGAGGGGTCTTTCCTCAGGAAAATAGGCTGGCACCAACGGTGTGCAATTCGTGGTATTGCGACTTCTTGGATGAAGAATCATAAGGGACTGTTTTACAGGACTACCCGCAATTTCATCACTCTTTTCACCGAAGAAATGATATGATGCAAATAGCATTTGTACTTGTTGAATTGACACCAACTCACGCCTCCCTCATTCTTCACAAATGCCTCTAACACCATCTTACCAACGATCCCAACCAATATTGTCATAGCTTGTTGCACATTACACTCACTTTAGTTAAGATACTACCCAAATGTACGATGTCTTCATAAATAAGTCATCGATCTAGACAAGATGGAAGCATACTATAGCAAATGATTAGGACACAGGCCGTCAAATACCCAACAATATGAATAACAGATGAAGCGCCTTTGAAATGGGGTCTCCAGGAGGAGGAAATTGGGCACGCAATATGGAGCTGCTTAGCTTTATGGGAATTAGTTGTATATGAGGGACTTATAGAACGCGAACGTAAGAATAAGTTATATTAGAAAACCTTCTTATTGGCATAAAACTTATTGCAATAGGTATAACATATAAGATAGGTAGGATTATATTGGCTATATGTATTAAAGCATAGTGTTGTTATAGTAATTGCAATGTTTCACTTTGCATTTTGGGTCATGGTATTAATGTGTCTTGGAATTATCGAGGTTGTTGACAGTATTTTTCATATTTGAATGTAAGGAATTAGTATAAGTGCAATCCGGCGTGAGTCATGATAGGTGTATTGCGAGATAATATTATGGATTGACTGAATTTTACCGTTAAAACAACAACTGACTAAAGCAATATAAGGGAATTGATCTGAAAAATTTGGACTAAGGACATTTGCCGTGCGGCTCACAAAATGGGATTTTGGTCATAAATGATTATGAAGGAAATAAATTATAAAGGCCCACAAATGTCATAAACCATAAACAAGTGCATTATAAAAAAAAATAAAAGGTCTCCATTGTTCAAACAAAACATACCTGCGATACAACAAATATATACATTGCAGGAATGAAGACAACACAATTTAACTAAAATTCTAGGCCGGCCTTCAAAAGGTATGGGGGGGGGTTTAAAAAGACTTGGTGAGTTAGGAGGATGTGGAGGTACGGCATTAAAGGAGTTATTTAATATATATAAGAACATGGAGAAGACCATCATGTTAGATCCACGATTGTAGGTGCACCTAACACCACACCATCCATGTATAATTATAATCGTAGTAATACACTTACAGCAAAAATCTCAATCCCGGCAAAAAAAACAAACTCCCCAAACATCATCATACTCTAATCTTTTATTCTGATTTTTTATCATAAACAATCTAGAAGCCATATTTATCTTTTTTCTCATTTACTTAAAAGTTTTATCATATATTTTTTTGCGGGATATTCAAATTTCGAATAAAATCATATAAAATAGAATAAAATTTAACATCCAAACGAGCCCTTAAAGCACTACCATCCAAATTGGCCAAATTAAGAATTTTAAAAAAAAATTATAAAGATTTTCGTTTTTATTTTGAATTTATAAAAGTATTTTGTTTTATTAATAAATTTGTAATATCCTTTTTAGTTTTAAAGAATATTATCGCAATTAAAAATTTGTAAGTATCCTTACCTAAAGGTATATAAAAAGTGTGAATGTCTCGTAAATAGTGCATTTTATTTGATAATGTAGTTTTACGCTTTTATCCTTTTTCTTTCTTCTTCATTGTTAAATCAAACATGGTTATTTTTGTCTTTCATAATTTGCCCTTACATTTAAAAAGCCATCAGTTAAATTTAGATAACTGTACATTCAGTTATCTTCTTCAATAGTTACGAACAAAAACAGTTATCTTCTTCAAGAGTTACGAACAAAAATTAACCATATATTCAGTTATTTTCTTCAAAAGTTATAAACAAAAATAAACATCTTTATTTTCTTATTCATTGGAATTTACAAGTAATGCTCATAAAACTTCAATCTCAAGTAAGTTCTGCGTGTTTTAAATTTATTTGTCAAATACGTTTTATGATATGGTAATAAGTTTCTTCATGGAGAATAAATACGAACACCCCTCTTTGATATTTTTCTTATTCTCTGTGAAATTGATATTGAGTTGAAGAAAATCATATGAGTGGTTACGTGTAGAGTTCATGAGTAATTGAGATGCAATTTTTTTTTCCTCTTGTTTGAGAATTTAGTCATAAACTTCAGAAAATTTTAGAGAATCCTGTAATCTATCTCCTTGTATTTCGATTTCAACTGATTTGAAACAAGTTTGTTAGGCGGCCTCAAATTACAGGGAATAACTGATGTGGTTAATTTGTTTGAAAATATTTTTGGTGCTCTTGATGAGCAAAATTTTTAGATTATAATTTTTTGACTATCAATTGGTTTGATGGCTGATTAAGGGTTGATTTTGTTGTTATTATTTTTGAAGAATTTGAGGTTTTAGTTATGACTATTAATAATTGTTT
>FXXK01003286.1:0-13961 GCA_900184695.1 Betula pendula | reverse complement strand
ATTGCATGATTATGTTTTGATGATGTATATGTATACTATTTTATAGAGTTTCATGCTAAATGTATTTGTATCATATGAATTTGAATGCGAAAGAACATATGTATACGTTTTCAGCTTGTTTGCATATGATGATTTTGTGGGATTCTGACGTATAGATACTTATATGTATGTGGTCTGTGACTTGATGAAAATAGAAGGCGTATATAAATGTATAGCTAAGATGTACTATGTATAAGTTATGTATTAGATGAGTTTATATGTATGTGTTTAAGAGCGTATTTTGGAGCGACATTAATGGCTAAATAGTCTATTTCAAAATGTTTTCATGATTATGATGTTTACCTTATTAGCTACGCCTTGTTTAATCTAAGGAAACTTTTGTAAATCAAAAGTAGATGATATTGTAAACTCACGTATAAATGAATGATTGGCTTAGAGTGAAAACTTAGTGATGATTATACTTGCTGAGCCTGTGGACTCATAGACGATGTCGTTGTTGCAGGTACCGAGGAGTTAAATGATGATCCAATTGCTGAGTACCTGGGGTATTGTGATTGAGGGCGATGTACACCTGCTGATCTTCTGTATGGACTTATGTTCGTTTGGCTTTGTTGTTCATCAATATGTATATTTTGACATGTTGATGTACTTTGGCTATTCCGTATGTGGCACTTTTGTTGCCTTTCCTTTCGATGTATAGCATGTTATAAAACTATTGAATAGAGTTTATGTCAGCTCTATATATGTTATTTTAGTTTTCGCTGCTATGTATTGACTCTGGTGTGGTATGCTTATATTATAAGTTAACGATAACTATGTATGTAGCCTGTTGCCACTGTGACGATTCGGTTTCATTAAAAAAAAAAAATTATTGTTTTGTAATCGGGTCGCCACATTATCCACAGGTATCAAAAGGCGAATTGTAATTTTAGGTTTGAAGAGACAAAAGTAAAAAGAATACTTTTTTAGAATGAAAAATTTATTTTAAAAATAATGCAGGCAATAAGATGAGTTTAAATTAATCTGGATAAGCAAAGAGCATTCAGCTTATATCAATTATTAGTATATAATGAAGAATAATTATGAAATGGGCATCAAAAGACTCAAATCCCTATTGTTTGCCCACAAATGAAAAAGCTGCATTCTGTTACTTCTATCATTGCTCTTCAGTTGTAGCTGTTGCTTTAATAAATATTATTGGACCAAATAAAAAGAAGAAAGAAAAGGTGGTGTATATTATTTGTGTTACTATATATGTGGACCTAATCTCACTAACAATGCCTGCCGGGACTAGGCATGGTTTAGAAATTTGGACTTAGCATAAGCCATGGGAGGAAGATAGTCTAAAACCCCAATACATGTTTTTTTTTGCTCGTTTTGTGAAGATAGTGTGTTTGCAACGTAAAATGTGCTTATTCTTTGATATATATGTGATAAGCCTATATGTGTTTTTCATTCTTTGCTATATATAGGCTCGTTGTGTGAAAATAGTATGTTTGCAACGTAAAATGTGCTTATTCTTTGCCATATATCTATATGCGATAAGTCTATATGCGTTTTTCATGCTTTGCTATATATAGGCTCGTTCAATGACGATAGTGCGATTTGCAACGTAAATGAATGCTTATCCTTTATACTTATATATATATATATATATATATATGCGATAAGTCTATACGTGTTTTTCATTCTTTGCTATATATAGGTCATTGTGTGAAGATAGTGTGTTTGCAACGTAAAATGTGCTTATTCTTTGCTATATATATACATGCGATAAGTCTATACGTTTTTTTTCATTCTTTGCTATATATAGGCTGTTTTGTGAAGATTGTGTATTTGTAACGTAAAATGCGCTTATTCTTTGCTATATATATGTGCAATAAGTCTATATGTGTTTTTCATTCATTTGAGGTTAAAGTGAAGTGCTTTAGTGCACTTTTTTCATCTCAATATGAAATACTCTGCAGCATTCTCTCTCCTTTTGATGACTTTCCTAGTTTTCTCTTTTGGTATTGTTTCCTCTCATTCGTATAAATGTTCTTTCTTCTTCCTTTTGTTAAAAATAAAGAAGATTATTTTGGGAAAGACTTTCAAAAACTCCATATTTTTTCTATTATTAATATTCTCTTATTTCTTTCTATTTTTGTAGCTTATTTTACCTTTCTAGCTTGATCTGTCTTTTCATTATTCTTTAATATATTTCCATATTTTATTCTATAGTTTTCTTTTATTGATATATTCAGCAACTCATGTCAATTAATGTTTTTCCTTGTTTGTAACTTATTTGACATTTCTTGATACATTTTTTTTATTAAATTTATTTCAAATTCTCTTTTATTGTTTGATATCTTTCACCTAATATTATGGCATTTGCTTAAGACATAATGCTATATATATATATGCGATAAGTCTATATGTGTTTTTCATTCATTTAAGGTTAAAGTGAAGTGTTTTAGTGCGCACTTTTTTCATCTCAATATAAAATACTTCTCTCTCCTTTTGGTGACATTGTTAGTTTTCTCTTTTGGTGTCGTTTCCTCTCCTTCATTTTGTTAAAAAAATTTTTGAAGAAAGTAAATTTCGTTTAATTATTTTTACATTGCAATATCAAATTTCCTGCATATATTAATCGTTGTTTAGTGCACAAAAAGGCTTGTTGTTGCTTATATTCAACAAAGAACAAAGTCTTAACATTCAAATTTATTTTTGTTTAATTTTTTTCAAGTTATTGTATAAAATTTCTTACTAGTTACTAATTTGTGTTTGAGAAATGCTACTCAACATTCTTAAATAGCATTTTTCTAGCATTCTTGTCTATGTAGCAAATTCATATCCACTTGTTTTTTTTTTAAAAAAAAACAAAGAGACTGGTAGGAGAACGCTACTTGGGAATGCTGAGTAGTATTTCTCTTCATGTTTGGTGCTAAAAAAATAAAATATTCATTCTAGAATATAGTTTTGACATTTAGACTTTGGAAAATTGGCTACATTTTTTTTTTTGTTTAGGGTGGTACTATTTTGGCCTTTACATCGTTTTCTTATACTTGGTCTTAATTATTTTGTTTTACCATACCACAACTTGATTCCAAACAGTCATAAGTTGAGGCCCTATTAATTCTCTTAAGTACAAATATCTCTAAATTATTTTGTAAGAAATCGTGTATTCAATTTATGATATATTATAACCTATTACATACAAAGTGTACCTCTTTTTCTTTTTAAATTTTGATTTTTATGTCCAACTTAAGTTTCAAGGAAAAACATCTTTAAGGTGAACATCATGGTGTTTATATACATAGAAGAGTTACTATGTACTCTTGATCTACTGGATTTAAAAGGGAGGGCTTAAAGCTAAAGAGTTCTATAATTTTTATATATTGTTAGAATCTATAAACAATTGATTGAACAACGTAATATTTTGTGTTTTGACTGTAGTTGATTCCTTTAACATGTAATGTTACAATATAGGTATGTTAGCACCATAATGAAACTATTATATTTGCCTTAANTAACCTTTTTTTTTTTGTTTTTTCGGTTCTGAATGACAGGAATCGTTTCAGGAAAAAATGGTCGTGATGGTGGTGGTATTTGCTTTGATCTTCCTGGTTGTGTGGGTAGGAGCTGCCAAGACGCGAGCGGGTCTAATACTATTTCATATTGTTATAGTCCAAACAGATGTTGTTACAGCATTCCACCAAAAATTGTTTAGCGTGTGAATATTATGGATTTCAAGTAGATAAAAAAAAGAAATTAAATAAAGTGAAAAGGAAAAGGGAAGGCTAGAGAGTGTTGTAGTGAATAAATTAAAATGAATAAAACAATGCTTTGCAAGTATAAGTAACTTTTTATTTTTATTTATATTCATTGATGGAAAACAAATTCAAGATTTTTTTAAAAAAATAAATGTTCAGTCTTAAATTAGGTGTAATAACTACTAACCCTCAAGAAACATGTTATAGCCGAGATATGATTAGAGGATTTTATAGACTTAATTATGCAAATGACTAAGTGAAAATGATAACCAAGAGTAGGAAAATTATTTGAGTGACTTTCTATTTGAATCAGTAATTTTAGATTGATCCTGCTGGATTAAAATGATCATAACTTTAGATTCTGAACTTCGATTGTGGCTAACTTTATGGCATTGGAAAGCTAAACTCAAAATGCCACAACTTTGTAGTTCATGAAATTTTCTAATTCCATTGTTTTGGGGGTCAAATTAGCTTGGCTGTTGGCGTCGTCCATAGCTCATCTGCAGCAGCGTCCGGACAAGATCAGATAGTATGCCTGATAAGTCTTGAATGTTACGCATTCAAGCCCCTTAACTCGCATGTGTTATACCTTAGTTTGTATTGTTATCTAATATTTTTTAGTGTGTTTTAGTATTTTCTATATTTTTAGGTCTTAATGAGAATTCAAAACATATCATGGACATTAAGCTTGAAGGTATTTTTGAGGAAGTTGAATGCTGTAGAAGGACTGACGCTCGAGCGCCCAACCTTGGTGCTCGAGCGCCAGCCGCAATGAGGCCTGGCGCTCGCAGGCAGCGCGCGCAGGAATCGAGCGGCAGAAGCATTTGACGCTCGAGCGCCCAACCCTGGCGCTCGAGCGCCGTCGTATCTTCCAGAACTGGAAGATATTTTCGTGACAGCAAATGACAGCAAGATCTTTTGGGGTCAGATATTGCGGCTTGTCAGTCAAATGTAGGCGCCGAAATCAACCCTCAGAACCACCCAAGACCAATTGGATGAAGATTTTTGTAGTCTTAACTCCCTTGTAAAGATCTAAGCCTCTCTCTTCCCTATATATCCAAAACTGACGGGAGAAGGCAGGAGCTCGGTTTTACTTAGTTTTTCTTAGTGTTTTGTTTATTTTGCTTGTAATTTGTATTGTAGACAGTAGGTAGAACTCTCCCTTAGCACTTGCTTTCCTTGGGTTTTGGGTTTCTCCAAATCAATGGAGTTATCCAATTTCCATATGAGGAACTAAACCCTTTTTAGGGTTTTGATGTAGCTTGATCCAAGTGCTATGGGTTGAGTAGTTTTAGCTTGGATTTTGTATAAATGGTGTGGTGATTGTATATGCAAGTATTTTGTTCTTCATGTTTATACTTTTGAGATGGAAATCATTCTTTGTCTATGAGGAATTGTTCTAACTCTTGAATGTTTTCAATACCTTTGATGTCTTTGATTGAGAAGGTATAGGATATACAATGGTGCTTTTGACTTGATGTTATGTGAGTTTGATAGGGCATGCTAGGGACCACAACTCAATTCCATGTTAGCTTAACTTAGAATAAAAGGAAAGAGGGGTGGAAACCTAAGATGTTTTATGCTTATTTCATGATATTGGGTAGGCTATTAAGAGGACTTATATTGCATGCTAAGGAACATGGGTTGAATCACATGTAGGTTAGGTGAGTGGCTTGTGCAAACTTATGATGCTTTATCATTTCTTTTAGATAGTGTATTTTTGATGAGTTGTTGTGAGGATTGACACCCTTCACACACTCAAAACCATGCCTTTGTTTGAGATCCATGCTAGGACTAGTTAGCTTGTGGTATGAGGATTGAGTGAAATTAATTCCCTATACCTTTTTACTCTTTTAGTGCAACTTGTGTAATTTAGTTTAAGACTTTTAGGTTGTTTAGTTTTTAGTTAAAAAAAACACAACTTCTTTGGTTTATGAGTTGAGTTAGGTAGGATTTTAGAAATTCCAGATCATACAACCGCACACAATCCCTGTGGATCGATACCCTCAATATAGACCTATCTACAAAGACTCGTCCTATTGCAAGTGTTTATAAATTTAAACTTGATTTCTAAGCGCGATCAATGCCTCATCCGCAGTAGCGTCCGAATGAAGCCTATTATTGTTCACTTAGTATGCTTCGTCCGCAGGTCGACCGCAGTAGGGTCTAGACGGTGGCTGTGGCGACCTGATTTCATAAAACATATATATATTTTTTAAATAAAACCAAATAGTCAAAGAGGCTCATGTAAAGCCCACATCATCAACTCATAATCTGAGCATATCACATCAGAGTTAATAACATACAAATTGCGAAAATAAATAACATACCATGTGAGAGAAACATAACTTGTACATAATGAAAATTTACAAAATATTATATGCAAACCAGTTGTAAACATATACGTAAGTTCTTTTCCATGAAGTCTCTTATGTATACCAATACATCTAGCATAAAATACCTTTTAAACCAATACACATAAATCATCAATAACAATGCAACGGATGCTTTAGTCTTCCACTTTCATCTTTACTTTCGTAATGTGTACAGTATGCTTAACGGACTCAGCCCGAGCAATTGCACACACCGGCCTCAGGGACAACTCCCTAGCCTCGCGCATAACAGGCCCAGCCCTAGCATTTGTGAGGTAACGAATATAGCCCTAGCACCTTTCTCAACTTTCATCATAATGGACCAAGCCCTCTTCTTTAACTTTCATTCTTATGGGCCTAGCCCTATTATTTATCTCTTTAGTATTAGCCCATGTTCATACTCACACATCAATGCATATGCTCATGTCTATGCACATTCAAATCTCAAAATAACATCATTTCTCAACAATCATGTCTTAACAATCGAAATCAAATCATTTCTCAATTATCATAAACCAACATCATCAAAATATCAAAGTAATCAATAATCATAGTATCTCTTTCATATCTTATTACTTTCAAAATCACAGCATCAATATCAATCATATCTCATTAAATACTTCATAAACCCTTGAAAGTATCAAATAATAATAAATCATTCTCAAACAACATACGATTACTCGATTTTATCATAGATTTAAACATTCTTTAAAAACATTAAAATTCTATTCTTTCTCAACTTGTTTAGCATTTATAAAACATCTAAAATCATTTATAAAAGCCTTCAATACATAAAACGTATTTTGTCCTCAATGAGTAAAGATTACTCACCTTAATCCTTTGATGCTTTGCCAATACATCCACTCAATCACTTAGCCACAATAAGCTACAATATCACATTGCATGTAATCTTAGACACCACCTACAACTCACAACATAATTTCTAAGAATACACAAGTGCTTAACAACATCATAAGCACTTAACTCACTTTGCCCATAGCTTAGTGGGACACATAACATGAATCCATAAACTACAAAAGTTAATCCATGGTAATTAACTAGGGATTAACATGCTATATAACAAAATTTAACTAAAATCACAAAGCTAACTTAATACTCACCACAAAGATACGAAGCCCAATCAATGGAACTTTGATCCAACGCTTAAACTTTCCAAATATACTAAATCTTAAGACAATACAATATGATTAAGCAACATGTAAACTACATAACTTAATCAAAAGAGGATAAACTCCAATTTGCGAATTTATCTCAAACGATCGGTTACAATAATGATCTAACACCGATGAAACATGCCTGTGTTGGATTATATAATGGAACACTCAAAAGATCCTAATCTTTGAGTTTAGACAAAGACCCAAGAGAGAGAAGGGAGCTTTTGGTCGTTCCAAGTGATAAAAAGTGAGAACTGAACTGAAAAATCGCATTTTCAGCTATTTATAGTGCATTACTGTTCACCACCATCTGGACTTTGCTGCAGATGGACTGCAGACGAAGCCTACTGAGCAAGGTTCATCTAGACGCAACTGCAGATGGCTGTGGACGAGACATTCTGTCTGATCTCATCCGGATGCCGCTGCAGATGACACCTACTGCCAGGCTGATTTGACCTCCAAAAAGATGGAATTGGAAAATTTCATAAACTACAAAGTTGTAGAACTTTGAGTTAGCTTTCCAATGCTATAAAGTTTACCTCTATTGGAGTTTGACGTCAAAAGTTATGACCATTTAACTCCAGTAGGGTTAGTCTAAAATTTACAAATTCGAATGGAAAGCCACAAGGATTCTTTCCTAAAGCTTTTTATGTGTGTTTGTCTTTTCTCATTACTTTTAATTACCTCTTTTTTTTTTTTTTACTCTTGGTTATCAATTCTACTTATTCATTTGCATAATTGAGTTTGTAAAATCCTCTAATCATATCTTTGGGTATAACAGTGGCAGTCTGAACAGACTATTTTGGGTTCGGACGGTATTGAATAGCATAGCATTATAAATAGCTGAATTTGCAATTTTTCAGCTCATTTCTCTCTTTTTCTGACTTAGAACGACTTGGAACTCTCCCCTCTCTCTTAGGGTTTACTCTAAACCTTAATAGAATGATCTTTTAAGGCTTGGGTAGTGATTCCTAACACTGGCAACACATTTTTTGGTGCTAGATTATCGTTTCTACCGATCGTTTGATGTAAATTCTCAAACTCATTTCTATATTCTCAAGATTGAGCTATACACCTTATGCATGATACTTAATCTTGATTATTTGTCTAAAGATTGGTTATATTTGTGGAGTTTGAGTGTTGGATCGAAGTTTCTTAAGCTGGGACTTCGTATCTTTGAAGTAAGTGTTAAAGTTAGCTAAGTTAGTTGGGTTTTACTTGGAGTTTTACATGTTAATCCTAGAATTCTCTATGGGTTAGCTTTGTTAGCATTTAGATTGTATTTTGAGTTCTATACATGTTATGGGTCTCAATTGGGTCATGTGCTTATGAGGTTATAAGCACTTATAGGTGTGTAGAACTATGTTTTGAGCTAGAGTTATGCCTTATGATCACATGCAATGATGTATTGCAGATTTGTGTGATTAAGACTTGTCATTGGTGTCAATTTTTAAGCATCAAGCGGAACAACATATTATTAAAAAAGAAAAAGAAAAAGAAAGTAATAATACCTGTAAGACCCACATTTTTTTGTGTCTTTAAAATTGAAATGCTTTTAAGATAGCCATTAGATCAATATTATAATAAATGTTTAATAAATAGGAGAGAAAATTTTCAAATTACTTTTGGATTTATGTTTCTCTAACCTAAGGCATTATAGGGGCATATGTTCTCTCTGCTCTCATATTTATATCAAGTTTGATTTACTTTCTCTCAATTTGCCTAATTGTACGGATAGCTGGACAAGACATGTTGAAATAGGAGTGAAAACCTGCGCGTGGGGCGCGTGAGGCGATTTTGAGAGAATTGGGCGATTTTGAGCTCTGTTTTTTCGCTAGGGTTTTCAAGGGTAAGATGGCTGCCGTCGGGGGCTCTAAGGCCCCTCCGACAGTGGCGGGGAGGACTCGGTCTTTTGCAGAGTTGTTGTCGGTAACGCCTCAGCCCATCCCCGAGGTTGTGGTTCCGTTTCGATCTCCCAAGGTTGTGGATGGGGAGGTTTGCTTGCAGTTCTCCAGGGAAGAAATTGAGAGATCTGCAGCCCCTTTTCGGTTTGCTATGGTGATGAAATTCCTGAAGCAAAGGCCCCCATTAGATCGGATCCGAGTGTTTATTAATAGGAGATGGGGCCTTGTCTCTAAGCCGGTTGTCTCAGCAATGCGGAAGCCCAGGAACGTGTTTGTTAGATTCTCATTGGAGGCAGACTTTATCAAGGCTATGTCCCGTGAGAGTAGCGAGATTGATGGGGTCAACTACATAAATTTTCAGTGGACGGTGGATTTTTCAGAAGACGTGGAACCTATGGTGGCCTCAGTTTGGATTAACTTGCTAGGGCTTGCTCCGAATTTCTATCAAGAGTCATACTTGTGCAATATTACAGATCCGGTGGGAACTCTCCTTCGGAGAGACAATGCAACAAAATGTGCGACACGCACTGACGGGGCTAGGGTCTGTGTTTTGATGGATGTATCTCAGTCACTAGTGCAGCATGTGTGGATTGGGATGCCTCGCCAACCTTCCAGTGTTTTTCAGGAAATTGTTTATGAAACCCTTCCGGCCTTTTGCTCCAAATGTAGCACACAAGGGCATAATACTGGCACTTGTAAGCTGTTGGTGAAGGACATAGGGAAAAAGAAGGACTCGGGTCTTGTATGGAAACTGCAGAAAATCAAAGAAACAAAGCAGATATTGGTTTTGGACACAGGGAACATATCGAAGTTGATGGACAGCAACAAGGCAGAGGTGGTGAATACGATTGGGGATAAGGGAAATAGGCCCTCTGTTTCGGTTGAACCTGTGGGTGATGTTTTGGCTGTCAAGGACATCACTCTTGAGGTTAATAATGCTGGGATGAATAAGGAAGTTTCTTTAGTGGAAAGTGAAAAAATGGGAACGTATTGCGGGGAGGAAGTGTTGGTTAGAAGTGTTGTCAAAGGATCAACTGGATTTGATGGAAATAAATGTTAAAGGATCAACCGAACTAAGGGGTGCTGAATTGATCATCGTGGGAGCTGCTACTAACATGGACTGTACGATGAAATCAGTTGAGATTGGTGGTGATTCTGGCAATTCTGGTGGGGCTGGTTTGCTGAATGTTGAAAAGGATTGCAGTCCTATATCTATAAATGGAACTCTAGATGGTGTAGTATTGGAGACTCTAGAAGATAATGTTGAGGAGTTGGCCAAGGAGAGTTTTGGGTGGAGGAGAGTCCAGAAATTAGCTAGACATGAGATGGGGAGATTAGGGTCTGTTTCTGATTCAAAGGAAGTCGGTGTGTTACCGCATTTTGAGAAAGAAAACGATGGTGTCTTAGATACGGAAATTTTAAAACCGAAGCTGTGCTCGAGTATAAAGTTACACAGTTCCACACAAGCTCCTAGCAGGCTTGAACGGATGGATAAATGTTAGAAAACCTTCTGTTTTGGAATTGTCGAGGTCTTGGTTCCTCGAAGGCACGATTACGTGCTATGTTGAAAGTTTTAAAACCGAAAGTATTAATTATTGCAGAGCCTTTTCATCAGGATTGTAAACTGGAACGTTGGCAGGTTATGTTGAAATTTGATGCTTCATATTCGAATGGTGATTCTGGTGGTAAGTTGTGGGTCTTCTGGAATGATGAGGTTCAAGTTACTATTCTTCAGGAGACGAATCAGCAAGTTGCTTTTATAATCAACTCTTTATTGCTCATTTTTGCTGTCTATGCTAAATGTAATTACATGGAGAGAAGGTAGCTCTGGGATGGTCTTCTTTCATTTGGAGTGTTACAGATGCCATGGGTGATTATTGGTGATTAATACTATTTGTCATGATGGGGAGAGAAGAGGAGGGTGTCCGCGACTGCCAAGGGCAATGGATGATTTCTCCTCTTTTATTCAAAATGGTGGATTGATCAAAGTGCCTTTTTCTGGAAATAAATTGTCTTAGTGTAATGGGCGTGGAGGTTTGACTCGTAGTTGGGCTCTATTGGATAGGGCTTTGTGTAATACAAGGCTTTTAGATAGTTGGTTGACGGTATCAATGAAATATTTACCTCGAAAATCCTCAGATCATGCGCCTATGTCTCTTCAGTTGGAGAGTTCAAATAAGAGGTATGGTCCAAGCATTTTTAGATTCCAGCAGATGTGGACGTTGCATGAAGGTTTTTGGGAGTCTGTTTATAATTTATGGAATGAGGAGGTGGAAGGAGCTGGTTTGTGGAAGCTTGCTACTAAGATGAAAAAAGTTAAAAGTGCTCTTAGAAGATGGAATCATGAGGTTTTCGGTTGGACTACGGTGACTTAAAATGATTGGAGGAGAAAGTTGAGCAAAAGGAAACTCAATTGCAAGAGTCTTACTCCCAAGAAGTGGAAGCAAAAATGCTTGAGGCTCAAGCGGAATTAAATTCTTGGCAGAAAAGAGAGGAAACACGTCTTGCACAAAAAATTAAAAATACATGGATAGGGCATGGGGAGGTAATGCTTCTTTTTTTGCAACTTTGCAGACTAGGAAGAAGAGCATTATTAATTCTATGAAACTACCGAATGGTAGAATGCTCTCTACGTCGGAAGAGATTCATAATGAAGCGGTTGTTCACTTTGCTGATTTTTTGAGTCGCAGGGCGTCGGCGTCGCTGATTAGTTTATCAGATATAATCCAAGAAGAGGTGAGGGAATCTGAAAATTTGAATTTATGTTGGAGCCCAACGGAGCAGGAAATTAAAGAGGACTTGTTTGATATACCGAATAATCAGCAACCCTAGCCAGATGGATTTACTTCTGGTTTTTTCAGCATTGTTGGATTTTGTTAAGAGGACTTGGTCAGGCAATCAGGGATTTTTTTTGCAGGTACTGTGCTTCGAGGTATTACACCGCTTCTTTTCTTGTTTTGATTCCGAAAGCGCAGATCCATGTTCATTTTGATAAATTCAGGCCTATTACCTTTGCTCGGTTGTGTATAAAATATGTGTCAAAGCTGATTGTGACTAGATTATCTACTGTTCTGTGTCGTTTGGTTTTTGAAGAGCAAGGAGCATTTCTGCTTGGGCAGAAGTATTTTTGAGAACATAAGTCTTACACAGGAATTGGTTCAAGACATAAATAAACCAATTCGGGGGGGTAATATTATGATGAAAATTGATATGGACAAGGCTTATGATACGGTTGAATGGGATTTTTTGTTGAAAGTGCTAACTGCGTTTGATTTTTCATTGGAGTTTTGTAAGCTGATTTCCAACTATGTTTCTTCGTCTTGGTTCTCTATGGTTATGAATGGCACTTCTAAAGGATTTTTTAAGGGTGGAAGGGGCCTCCACTAGGGAGATCCCTTATCCCCCTATTTATTTATTTTGGTGGAGGAGGTGTTTTCAAGACTTTGCGGAAGAAAGTTCAAGATGGGACTATTGGTTATTATTCGCAGCCTAGAAAGGGCCCGTTAATTTCTCATTTGCTTTATGCGGATGATATGGTTATTTTTTCGACTGGTAGGAGAAAGATGTGAATAACATTTTAGAAGTTTTTGATCTCTATGCCCAGTGGTCTGGTCAAGTGGTCAATGCCTCAAAGTCATCTATTTTCTTCTAAAGCCGTATACCAGAATCTAGGCGTCAGGAGCTGATTAGAGTGTTTGGTTTTTCGATGGGGCAATTCCCAATGAGATATTTGGGGGTTCCAATCTTCTCTGGTAGGGTAAAATCATGGTATTTTGATGACTTGTTGTTTAAAATTTCTAAAAAGATTGAGGGTTGGAAGATGAGACATCTTTCTGCTGGTGCAAGATTACTTATGATTAAGCATGTTCTTTCAAGTTTGCCGGTGCATTTACTATCGGTCTTACCAGTGCCCAAGCAAATATTTGGGAAGATTAACAGACTTTTTAGTACGTTTTTCTGGGGTTCGTCGAAAGGAAGGCCAAAGAGGAAATGGGTGAGTTGGGAATCAATTTGCAGGCCCGTGGATGAAGGAGGCATGGGGATCAGAAATATTATGGATGTCTATAGCTCCCTTCAATCCAAATTTTCCTGCAAATTCCTCTCGGAGGATACCTTATGGTCTCGTTTCTTTAAAGCCAAGTACGTGAAGAATCAACATATTTCTCTTGTGGATCCATCTAAAGGATCTAGATTTTGTAAGATGCTTATTAAATCAGTTCCTTTGGTTGTTGACAAATCCGTCTGGCGTGTGAAAGAAGGGAACTTATCCTTTTGGCGGGATAAGTGGATGGATTCAGGTCCTATATGTCAAAATGTTCAGATCTCAGATTTGCCTTTCTTAAAAATAAAAGATTGCATGGTTGATCATAGTTGGGATGTGGATTTAGTTGTTCAGCAAGTGGGTCAAGAGGTTGCTGATGATATTCTCTCTCGGGTTGATGGCACTAAAACAGGGATGGATCGTTTAATATGGCTCGGTAGCAGGGATGCGAGATTTTCAACAAAAAGTGTTTGGGATTGGCTTCGTATTTCGGTTCCGAAGCACCCATGGACGGACTAGATTTGGCACTCTGCTTTACCAAAGAAATTTTCAGTTGTTTTGTGGAAGGCAATGACTAGTAGCCTGAGTGTGGACGGACGGATAAGGTGTATTGGTATTTCTTTAGTCTCAAAATGTGAGTGTTGTCCTCGGGGTGGCTTTGAAGACCTGGATCATGTGCTTTACAGTGGCAAGGTTGCGGCTAAACTATGGCAAAT
>FXXK01003285.1:0-14717 GCA_900184695.1 Betula pendula | reverse complement strand
CTTGGCTTTTAGTGCATTCTTTCTAGAAACCTCTCCCAATGCCAAGTGTCAATACCCTAGGCTTCCAAATCAATGAAGAGTTGGCCCTACCTAGTGGATTTAGCAGTTTAAAGCTAAATTCAACAGTTGAAGGTTTTAAGGCTCGGTTTTTAGGCCAAAAGTTTACTGTCTCGGAATTGAATTCCGATTTCATCAAAACGAAGTAAAAACCATTTATATACTAAATAGAGTCCATTTATGATATAAAATCCAAATGGTGAAACTCTATTTTAGAAATAAGGCCCGGGTCAAAAGTGCCACGTAAGCGATGAATAGTCATCTTTATGCCTAAAAGGTCAACGGATTGAGTTTTTGTCGAAAATCTACTATGTCGTAGAGGGTTTCGATACAAGCATAACGAGCTTCAGTTTGAGTATAACTGAGTTCGTTTGACCCAGTTTTTGATACTTACAAGATTGGTCGTCAGAAAACGATGCTTTTCTAAAGAGATTATAAAGGGTTTTGACTAGAAATCTCTTAGACTTCATGCATGTCTCTAAAACCATTATCGTAGCTAAATGATAATGTTTCCTCAACATAGATCATTTAGTTTAATAATATGTTTAAGAGATTTGAATTCCTCGAGCGTCACAAAGAGTCTTTACTATACCTAGAAATATTTTCTTTAAATATCTAGGAAAGTGTAACCTTATAAAAATTTAAAATATTGAGATAATTCATAGCCAATTAGATTGATATGAATCAAATTTACAGAAAAAGGTAATAACTACATGGGCAGTCAGGATGATCTGCCATAGTAGCGTTTATCTATTGGATATAAACTTTGAATGCAAACCTAAAATAACTAAGAAATTAAAACTATGTAAAGATAAATCAACATTACCTTTGTGGGTGTTTAAGGTAGCATTACCATCCCTAGTGATAAGTCTTGAATGTTATATATTCAAGCCCCTTAACTCGCATATGTTATACCTTAGTTTGCATTGTTATTTAATATTTTAGTGTGTTTTAGTGTTTGTCTTATTTTCAGGTCTTAATAGAAATTCAAAGTATACTATTGGAATTAAGCTTGAAGATAAGTTAAAGAAAAATTTAAGTGCTGTGAAGGAGTGATGCTCGAGCACCCAAAAGTCAGTATCGAGCGTCAGCACAATTTGACGCTTGAGCACCCAATCCTGGTGCTCGAGCGCAGTCGCATCTTCTAGAATTGGAAGATATTTTTTGACAGATAACGACGGTGGGGATATTTTTGGTCTAAAATTGCGGCTTGCCAGCGAGTTGTAAGCGCCGAAATCACTCCCCAGAGGACTCCTAAACAGCTAGATGATAGATTTTTAGCTTGATCTTTCCTTAAGAAAGATGAAGGCTTCATTTTTCTTATATATGTATTTTTCTGTCCGAGAGGAAAAAAACGAGAGTGTGTGTTCTGTGTAGATCTCAGTCCAGTGTGTTTTTCTTATAGATTTTAGCTTAGTTTTCATTTATTTTCTTCCTTATGTAGTAGATAGAACTCGACCCATAGTTCTAAATTCCTTTAGGAAATAGTTTTCTTAAATACAATGAAGAAATCCAAATCTTTCATGAGGAACTAAACCCCCTTGTAGGGTTTGATGTAATTCTTTCCATGGGGTTATGGGTTGATTGTATTTAGTNATTCGGTATCCTATCCTTAACAAACGAGATTTAATAAATAGATTAAGACTTTATTGTATTTTCTAAGTTTGACATGAAAAGTGGATTTTGGCAAATCCAAATAAGTGAGAAAGATAAGTACAAAACAACATTTGTTACTCTTTTTGGGCAATACGAATGGAATGTAATGCCCTTTGGTCTAAAAATGCCCCAAGTGAGTTCCAGAATATCATGAACGATATTCTAAATCCCCTAAGTAAGTTCTCCATCATCTACATAGATGATGTTCTGATCTTTTCCAAGTCCATTGAAGAACACTGGAAACATTTGACCTCATTTCTAGAAGTTATCAAGTCAAATGGTTTGGTAGTTTCTGCTATTAAAATTAAGTTGTTTCAAACAAGTATTAGATTTCTTGGATACAACATCCATCAATCTAAAATAAGCCCAATTAGCCGAGTCATCCAATTTGCTGATAAGTTTCCAGATGAAATCTTTGGCAAAACCCAACTCTAGCGGTTTTTAGGATCTCTTAATTATGTTGCCGATTTCTACCAAAATCTTTGAAAGAAGTGCAAGCTCCTCTTTGATGGACTTCAAGCTAATCCCCCTCCTTAGACACCGGTCCATACTTCTCTAGTCAAAGAAATTAAGCAATATGTCCAGACATTACCTTGTCTTGGCATTCCCACAATCAATTCTTTTAAAATCGTTGAGACAGATGCCTCAAACATTGGTTAAGGTGGCATTCTTAAATAAAGAGTCTATCTCCTTCAATCAGAAGATATCCCAAATTCCCTCACTAAGCCAAATATTGTAAACACTTCTTATATTTCATTTTGTAATATTTGAAGATATATCAAGTCAGAACATTTATGTTCTAAGTTATCTGTAAGTTTTAAGTTTTCATTAATTTGAAATTAAGCATTACTTTTGTTGGGGGTTGGGCCTAAACAACCATGTTGGCCCATATCCCCTTTTTTTGGAAATGGCCCATAGATAAGGGGACCAAACCTATACATATATATTCGCCGATCTTCGTCTCAAGGGTCGGTTAGCGCACCGAGGTTTCCCCCATCGCTCAAGGTTCAGCTCCCGCATAAAGGATGTAATGATTCTTGATGGAGAGAGGACAAGGCCCATTATGGCTAGCATTTAAGGCAGCAAGCCTTGGTTGCTGCTCCCGCATGTTTTCGAGGCCCACCTGCCTCTCTGGACGTAATTGACATGACAAGCGGACAAAGGATCGGATGACGTGGGCCAGTACTTACGCGACGCATAGAGGGGTCATTAATGGATCTCATGGGCATAGAAGACAATAAGAAACTTAGGGTCCCACCACAGAGGTTCATTAAATGAGTCTCGGGGGGTCCGCCACTATATAAAAGGAAGGATGAAGTTCGGTGGGAGGTATGTAACAAAAAACCCTAAAAATACTCTGAGTTTTTGGAGAAGGATTCCCTAAAGAAAAATACTGACTTAGGCATCGGAGCTATCCCTCGCCGGCAACTCCCGACAAGCTCTTGTGTTTAACGTTTTCTGTGTTCTCAGGTCCACGTGCAGCCGGAGTTGGAAACTGTCTCAACAGTTTGGCGCCGTCTGTGAGAACGATTTCGTTCTTACTGCAAGAAAAAACCAATCCGACTGTGATGGGCATCGAAGAAACTTCGCAAGCTCCCCCTGGCCAGCGGGGGGAACAAGCAGACCTCCGGACCTTCATTCCAGAGACTCCTTACGTGGATAAGGGAAAATCCACCACCTTCCAAACTCCACCAGCAAGAACCACCTCCCAGACACCAGAGGCTCAGATACAACAAATGGCTAGAGAAATAGAAGCCCTCAAACGTAAAAACGCGTCCCGTGATATGGGAGGAAAGCAATCTGCTGTTGACTCAATCATTCAACGGGCCCGCTCAGTCTTTACTACGCGTATAATGAGCCACCCGGTTCCTGGAAGGTTCAAGGTCCCTCCCGTTAAACCTTATGACGGGACGGGTGACCCCGTAGGTCATTTGAAGTCCTACAAGGCCCATATAGATTTGCATGCCATGACGGACGAGATAGCTTGTCGTGCATTCCCTCTCACCCTGGAGGGTAGTGCTCAAGAATGGTTTGGGGGATTGCCAGCTAGCTCCATAGACAGTTTCGAGGATCTGGCAAACATCTTCCTTACACAGTTTCTCGCGTTGAGGAGGTGCAAGAACACACTACAATACATGCTCGCGTTGAAGATTGAACCCCTCAAGGATTACCTCCAGAGGTTCAATAAGGAGAGGGTAGAAGCGGAAGAAATGTCCGAGAGTGTGGTCTTGATGGCCGCCATAAACAGACTCTGGCATAAAGGGCCTTTCGTCCTTGAGCTAGCAAAAAAGACTCCAACAACCCTACGGGAGTTTATGGAGAAAGCCGAAGAATTCATTAACCAGGAAGAGATGGTGAGAATGTACGCTGAAAGAGACGCAAAGCCCAAAGAACAGGGTAAAAAGAAGGATTTTCGCAAAGGAGAAGGGGCCTCTGGCCATGGAAAAAGTTCGAAGAAAGGCGAGAAACTGCCTGAGAAGAAAAAGCCCATCGCTGAACGAGAGTATAATTTTACTCCGTTAAACACGACTGTGGCAGAAATATACACCCTGATCAAGAAGGACCCGGGTTTGAGGCGACCTGAGAAAATGCAAGCCTCTCTAGAAAAATGGGACACGTGTAAATACTGTGATTATCATCAGGATCACGGCCACGAGATGGAGGATTGCGTCTCCCTTCGGTGGGAGATTGAGAGAATGATTAAAGGAGGGAAGCTGGCTCGGTTCGTAGCAGCTAATAGACAAACAAAGTACGACAAACCACACACAGAGCGGCGTCATCGTGACGAGGCTCGCACGCTTGACGATCGCCGACGTCTATCCCCCCCAAACGTCAAAATCGTACGGATAATTACAGAGCCGACAACGAGACGAGGCATCGCCGAGCCGACAGCGAAGCGGAGCGTTACGACAACCGCAACGTCCGCCGACGGGTAGGGTCCGAAAGGGGTCGCGAGCCCGTTGGGGAAATTCACACTATCGCCGGCGGTTTCGTAGCCAGCGGCTCCTCCAGCTCGGCGAGACGGGCCTAGGCCAGGAGATTGCCCTCCGAGGAAGTGTTCTCCCTCGAAAGACCTTCGAAGGCTCACAGAACGGAGCAGGAAGCTGTTACATTTTCCTCGAAAGATGAAGAAGTGGTCTTTTACCCCCATGACGACGCACTGGTGGTGACCTTGATGATAGGGAACTTTAACATCCACCGCGTCTTAGTCGATAACGGAAGTTCGGCCGACATCTTGTTCCTTCCTGCTTTCGAAAAGAATAGAAACAGAAGCGAGTGATTCCAGCTCCCACTCCCTTGGTGGGCTTCACAGATGAGAAGGTACTCCCAATCGGGACGATCTCCCTCCCGCTCACGGCAGGTTCGGCCCCTAGGGAGAAGACTGTTATAAAAGATTTCCTGGTCTTTGATAGACCATCGGCTTACAATGCCATTGTTGGAAGGCCGACCCTAAATAAGTTAATGGCTGTGACGTCCACCTATCACTTAAAGATGAAGTTCCCTACCGACCACGGAGTGGGGGTGGTGCGAGGAAATCAGAAAGAGGCTCGCGAATGTTACAATCTGACTCTTAAGGAGCCTCGAGCCAGAGAAACCTCCCTGTTCATTACAGGATAAAGGATGAGGGTGTAACGCAGAGGGCAGAGCCGAACGAAGACCTAATTGAAGTGGCCATTGATGGTCTGGACCGCACGGTGAAGATCGGGTCGCAGTTGCCAGAAGAGTTGAAGACCGAGCTTTCGGAATTCTTAAAGAAGAATGTCGATGTGTTTGCGTGGTCGCACGAGGATATGCCTGGTATTGACCCTGCCATTATCTCTCACAGGTTGAACATATACTCCACTACGAAGCCGGTCAAGCAGAAGAAGAGAAACTTTGCTCCTGAACGGAACAGGGCCATAGCGGAAGAAGTGGACAAGCTAATGGAGGCGGATTTCATCAGGGAAGTCCACTACCCCGACTGGTTGGCCAATGTAGTGATGGTCAAAAAGTCTACTGGTAAGTGGAGAATGTGTGTAGACTTTACAGACCTCAACAAAGCTTGCCCCAAGGACAGCTTCCCGCTCCCGAGGATTGATCTCCTGGTGGACTTTACCTCAGGCCACAACCTCTTAAGCTTCATGGATGCCTTTTCGGGTTATAATCAAATCCGGATGCATAAGTTCGATCAGGAAGCAACCTCGTTCATCACGGACCGGGGGCTGTACTATTATAAAGTGATGCCCTTCGGTCTAAAAAACGCAGGGGCAACCTACCAGCGTTTGGTAAACGCGATGTTCAAAAGCCAGATTGGGAGAAACGTAGAAGTATACGTGGATGACATGCTGGTTAAAAGCCTAAAGTTTGAGGATCATCTAGCCGACCTTGAAGAAACCTTCGGCATTCTCAAACGTTACCAGATGAGACTCAATCCCGCCAAGTGCGCTTTCGGCGTCTCTTCTGGAAAATTTCTGGGCTTCATGGTCTCGCATCGAGGCATCGAGGCCAACCCAGAAAAAATAAAGGTGGTATTGGAGATGGAATCCCCCCAGAACACAAAGCAGCTCCAGCGGCTTACGGGACGGATAGCTGCCCTCAACAGATTCATTTCAAGATCTACGGATAAGTGCTTGTCATTCTTCAAGATCTTGAAGAAAGCCTTTGTTTAGGGGGAAGAGTGTGAAGAAGCCTTCCGGCAATAGAAGGCGAGCCACTCTATGTCTATCTCGCGGTATCAGATTTCGCTATCAGTTCGGTTCTGATACGAGAGGACAAAGGAGTACAAAGACCGGTATATTACACTAGCAGGGCTCTCCAAGGTGCTGAAAGCAGATACCCGCAGATCGAAAAGCTAGCCTTCGCGTTAGTAACTTCGGCCAGGAAATTGAGGCCTTACTTTCAAGCTCACACGGTTCGGGTGCTAACCGACCACCCTCTAAGAAAGGTCCTGTTCAAGCCCAACACCTCAGGGCGCCTAGTGAACTGGGCAGTGGAGTTGGGTGAGTTTGATATTGCATACTTGCCCAGACCAGCTATAAAGGGCCAAGCATTAGCCGACTTCATAGCAGATTTTACGAGCCCTAGCAGCCAAGAAGATCAACCGGCCAATGATCTCTGGAAGATCTGTGTGGATGGGTTGGCGACGAAAAGACGAAGTGGGGCTGGCATAGTTCTAACGACCCCAGAGGGTCAGGAGATAAAGCATGCCATTCGAATGGACTTCAAGACCACCAACAACGAGGCAGAATATGAAGTCGTGATCGCAGGCTTGACGATCGCTCACGAGCTTGGAGCCAAAAATGTTGAGATCCACACAGATTCGCGCGTGATAGCGGGTCACATCCTAGGCGAATACGAAGCAAAGGGGGAGAAGATGAAGAAGTACCTTGTGAAAGTCAAGGAGTTGGTGACTCGATTTGCACACTTTCATGTGAAGAAGGTCCCCCGAGAGGACAATATAGAGGTAGATAGGCTAGCACGAATGGGGTCGGCACGAGAAGAAGAGCTGAAGGGCTCCGAAGAACAGATTCGGCTACTCCCTTCGCCAGCCATCCTAGATGGCCCCCAAGTGTGCATGGTGCAGGACCCGCCGGAGTGGGTCAGGGAGATATTTAGGTACATTACGGATGGCCAACTCCAGGCGGACTGGAAGGCCGCCACTAAAATACACTTGAAAGCTTCCAAATACACCGTCGTTGATGGGTCCATCTATCGACGTGGCCTTACACTGCCACTCCTCAAATGTCTGTCCCAAGACGAAGCTGATTATGCTCTGAAGGAGATCCATGGAGGGGTATGTGGCAGTCATTCCAGGGGACGCATCCTGGCCCATAAGGCCATAAGAGCAGGATACTACTGGCCGAAAATGTATCAACAGTCCATGGAGATGGTGAAAGCATGTGATAAGTGTCAGAGGTTTGCAAATGACCAGAAAAGCCCACCTGAAGAGCTCACTCCAATTACCTCTCTGTGGCCCTTCTCTATATGGGGGGTGGACATTGTTGGTCCCCTCCCGCTCAGAAAAGGGGGCGTCAAGTTCGTAGTGGTGGCGGTTGACTACTTTACTAAGTGGGTAGAAGCGGAAGCACTCGTACACATCACCTCTCAAAACATCACTAAGTTTCTATGGAGGTCAGTAGTTTGCAGATATGGTCTCCCCCATGCCTTCGTCACGGACAATGGGAAGCAGTTCGATTGTCAAGCGTTTCGAGACTGGTGCGAAGACCTCAAAGTTAGGAACTACTTCTCTTCACCGGGGCACCCACAAGCTAATGGGCAAGTGGAAGCTACAAACAAGACCATTTTTAAAATATTAAAGAAGAAGCTTGAAGATAGGAAGGGTGCTTGGGCGGAGCAATTGCATGAAGTCCTATAGGCCTACAAAACCACCGAAAGAACCCCCACCGGGGATACTCCTTTTGGCTTAGCCTTTGGGTCAGAAGCTGTTGTCCTGGTAGAAATGGAGCTCTCAAGTCTTCGCGTCCAGAAATACAACCCTGAGCTAAACGAAGAAGAATTGAAGCTGTCGTTGGACCTCTTGGACGAAAACGAGACCAAGCAGAAGTGGTAATGGCCCTCATATCGTCAGAACGCAGCCCAATACTTCAACCGAAGGGTCAAACCTTCGAAAGTTCAAAATTGGCGATTGGGTACTCAGGAAAGTCACTTGGCAACCAAGGAGCGCACGGGATGGACAGCTAGCTCCAAACTAGGAGGGGCCCTACAGGGTCGTAGAGTGCAACCGACCTCGGCGTATCATCTCGAAGACTTCGGAGGGGAGGAGGCTGCCCCACCCTTGGAACGCAGAGCACTTAAAGTGATATTATCAGTAATCTCTCACACTTTCGAAGTTGTATTTTATTCACTGACGAAAGTCATCTTTCTTTGTTGTTTTACTTCTTTGCCCCATGTACATTGAACGACGTAAAGAATGTGATATGAACTAGATGCAATTTCCCCATCCAAGCGTCGAGTCTGCCATTTTGGTTCCGTCATTGAGGCCCATGACCCTCTTTGACATGCCGTCCGTGTGACCTAGGATCGCCACTTGGTTCCGTCACCGAGGTCCGGTCAATGACCCCTTGACATGCCGAACCAAGATCGAAAGGTTCGCGCACCGTCATTTGAGGTCTACGAGAATCCTTTGACATGCGTGCGTGCGATCCTAGATCACCACCTGGTTCCGTCACTAAGGTCCGGACAACGACCCTTGACATGCCGAACCAAGATCGAAAGGTCCGCGCACCGTCATTGAGGTCTACGAGAACCCTTTGACATGCCGTGCGTGCGATCCTTAGATCACCACCTGGTTCTGTCACTAAGGGTCCGGACAACGACCCTTGACATGTCGAACCAAGATTGAAAGGTCCGCGCAGCTGTCATTGAGGTCTACGAGAACCCTTTGACATGCCGTGCATGCGATCCTAGATCACCACCTGGTTCCGTCACTGAGGTCCGGACAACGACCCTTGAATGCCGAACCAAGATCAGAAGGTCTGCGCACCTCATTGAGGTCTACGAGAACCCTTTGACATGCCGTGCGTATGACCCTAGATCACCACCTGGTTCGTCATTGAGGTCGGCCAACGACCCTTGACATGCCGAACCAAGATCAAAGATCTGCGCCACCGTCATCGAGTCTAGAAAGCCTTTGAACATGCGTGCGTATAATCCAAGATCAGATCATGGTTCGTTATTGGGGTCGCGACGACCCCTTGACATGCGAACCTGGATATACCGGAACTGGAAGTGGGACTAGAAATCAATGGCCAACATCTCCATACCGTCAGAAGTTTTGGCCCAACCCCTGCCCCTTCAAGAATGGCAAACATGCGTCGCAACGCATCGTCCCAAAGACAAGAGAAGTGAAATTAAAACCGCTCGTGGGTGGCAGTTTTGTCGTTGTTGATCCGTTCCTTTTGGAGCAAAGAGCCACTTCCAAGTATATCAGAGAAAATACCATGGAGGTTTCTTGACGTTTTTCTTTTGGATGTTTACTAATTTTACGCACGCATGTCCCAAAAAAGGTGAAAAGGGTTCTAGACCTCGATTGAGACGGTGCGCTAAAAATACTATTCTCGGGATTCTTGGATTGTCGGCATATAGTCACCGATCCGGCCGCTACGTTTTTATAGGAAAACCGGACCATATCAAAGAATGGACTTGAGACTCAGGTGGGTGATCTAGCGGTCATCGACGCGACGGCATGCAAAGGGTTCTCGTAGACCTCAATGACGGTGCGCAGACTTCTGATTCTTGGTTCGGCATGTCAGAGGGTCGTTGTCCGGGACCTCAGTGAGGGCGGAACGGCAGGTATTAGCGTTTAACGAGTCTAGGCAACTCGCAATGCAAACAAGAGGACTCGCTCAAAAGGCCCATTGTTGTGTACATACAAGGGCTCTTCACAGACTTCTCAAAGGGCGAACAAAATTGTTTCAAGCACAAAGACCTAGTATCAAAAATTGCATCTCTAGGTAATCACGAATGTCAAGTTGCAGTCGTTGTACCGGATATCTTCTTAGTGAACAGGTTAACACAGGTAGCCACGGGGTGACATCCTCCTTAGGCCATACAGACAAACCCAAAACCCTGGACGCAGGCGGCATGTCATAAAGAGAAGTGTACTCGTAGCCCATCAAGGAGAGTTGATGAAGCGGTGCGCGAGACTCATTATAGTCGGATCCCTCTTATGGTAATCTCGGTTCCAATAGGTCATCCGGATGTGGTGCGTTTGTGGACGCTGACAGTGACGAGCACCCCAGGCTCAGCGGGTGTTTAGAGGATCCTATGTGACCTCGCACGCAATCACGCCTCGCTCCCTACCCAAAGGTCATCAAGCCTTGCGTCGTCGCACCTCAATGACGGAAGTGCGCTGTAACGCGCGGCTCAGACTTCTCTCGCACTTAGGTATCGCTGTAAGGTATGCCCCTTGTGAGTCGCGGCGAATCTCCGCCCCTCAAGGTCTGACGCCGCGAGCCTCGTGACGAACCAGGAGTGGCTGATCTAAGGGAGCCATACCCCACTGCATAAAAACCCGGCCATTGTTGCCGAAAGGAGGCGCTACCGGATGGGCGCTTCTAGTATGTCACCTGCGAGGCGATTAGCCAAAATGGCGCTCCCTGCTCAGACTCGATCTCCCTCCTCCTGGAGAGATAGAGGGAAATTACTCCCTCTCGCATCTAGTTCATGGCGAGTCACGTATGTCTTATGGCTCACCTCCGTTCATAGATGCCAAACCGCTCACACACTGGGCGCAACCGAGAACTCGCTAACTCATATAACTATAGAAGAGACGAGGCGTGATGGAGTCCGAACCTTTCCTCCTCCAGTGAGATATATATGAGTGAAGGAAGTTCCCGCAAGTGGTGACCGAAGCCTTCCATCCTCGAGACTTAGGGGCCGAGACATAACTATTACACTCTCTAAGGAATTTAAGAAACAGATCACTGCCGGAAATGATCCAGTAGACCCCGAGAAGGCGATGACGGACTCGGAGTCCGAAACTTATGCTACCCCTTGGAGCGAGCCCAGTGATGCCGGCCCAGGCTCGAAGCCGCCGGCTCCGAGACGAGAGCCGCTTGGAGGTTCATGGTGCTGGGATTCTTCGGGCCCCCTCCGACGTGCTCCCCCGTCCATCTGGAATTAGATTTTTAAGAAAGAGGGAAAAAGAAAAGAGAGCGTGAATCTGTAGAAATAACGGAAGAACAAAGAGTAGTGTCGAAGAAATGGCACGTGGCAGGCTTCCTTAAATAGGCACACCAGACCTGGAGGAACCCAACAAGGCGCGCCATATATTGGGGAGCCGCACCATTTGATTGCACCAACCTACCACTACCCAGATGCCCTAGAACGAACCCTTCAGATTCCAAATGGATATAACTGAACGGACGCCTTCGTTCTGATCAAGACGAAAGCCACCTGCAGACAACATTCCAGGAAATCACGTCGCATAAGGACGAGAAGCCAGAATCAGATGACAGAACAAGCCAAAGGAATCTCAGTTATGAAGATAAAGGCTTAGTCCTTGTTCATAAAAGCAGAAAGGAAGGAAACAGTGGAGGGCCAGCTACGGGGGATACTTCTTAATGTGCGCATTCTGCGTCCTACCCCGATATTGGTGGAGGTTCAGGCCCCCTCCCCTTCCCCCTAACCGCAAAGTTCTGGGTCCCCAATAAAGGCCGCAAAGTTGGTAGTCGACCTCTCCCAAGAGCAGCCAGGTTCTAAGTTGCACTCTACGACATCCATAGTCGAGCGGGTCCCCTCCTAGTTTGGAGCCTAGGCTGTCCGCATCCGATGTCAGCGTCCAAGCTCGTGAGATTGCCAAATGTATTAGTGACTTTCCTGTAGTACCAATCGCCAAATTCTTTGAAACTTTCAGAGAGGGTGTCGACTGTCTCACACTTAGTAGGGGGGTTCGGCATCGCATGTCGCGCCAGCACCAGGCACCGGAATTTCATCCAATCTTGGGATACTTACTAGGGGTTCCCGGCCCAGGGTTTCCATCCGCGGTTTGAAGTATCGTGTGGGCTCGCTGGGGCGTCTGACGATAGAGGCACCCTAGCATTACCACTTATGCGTGGCTGTAAGAGGTCTATCCGGTCTTTCCGTCCAGACGAGAGCCGACCAATCCATTCTTGACAGTCTTTATCTTATAGTCCAATTCCCCTCACCCAGTATCTCGCTTCTTCGATTCTACCCATCCGACATACAGGCTTGGTAGGGTATGTTACTTTTCTCCGAGAATTCATTGACGAAGACTTGAGAAGCGTCCTAGTCATAACCTTTTTGCACCTCAATTCCTCACTACTCTCCACGCGAGTTCACAACAGCTTCTGACCCAAAGCTAATACGCGCGATAAAGGTATGGCGTCAAGCCCGCCAGCTCAAACCTCGGTTGGAGCCAAAAGTACATGCCTCTCCGGGTGGGGGTTCTCTGGGATCGGATAAGGTTGGCATCGTATGTTGTTTTGCGGCGATAGTAGAGTATTCTTCATGTCACCATTTGCGTCACGCCTCTCATAGGCACCACCCTTTTCCTTCCGCGGATGCTTTCTATGTCTTCAAAGCATTCTATACGGAATTTCTCCAATATATCTAAAATGGTCTTGTTTGTATGCTGCTCCGACTTTTTTTTGCCCAGTTAGCTTTGTGGCGTGCCGGTGAAGAGAAGTTAGTTCCTAACTTTGATGTCTTTCGCACCAGTCTCTGAATATCTCGGCTTCTTCAGTGGCCGCCATTTCTGCCATCTATATTCCCCGAACTCGAAACTGGCTGTCCCGGTAATTGCTGTCTTCCGTTTGCGAGCAAGTAGTCCATGGAAGCCACCGTTATTCCATCCTGAGCTACATGCAAGATCTTTACGCTTCTTGAAGCCTTTCCATCCGGTACCATAGAAACCTATAGTGAATAGTCTGTGAGAGAGCCAATAGGCAAATGTACTGTACGAGTGCTTACACCTCCCAACGCACTTTAGATACCACAACTATTTAGCTTCAACCCTCGGCGCCGACGCACACATCACGCACCCCACCCTTCAGTGATCCGCACACCTTGTCGAGAAAACTGACGAAACAGGGATTACCCGGATCGTGGCAGGTCTCAGAACGAATTTCCCAAACCCTCAGCTAGCCCATATATGAGCACCCCTAGGAGCCACAGAGTATTGTTAATTGGAAGCTCTATGAGCCACATAGCCCGCGTTCAGGTGGGCTTTTGCTGGTCATTAATGCACAAATCCGAGCCGGTTTTAGGCTCTGGAACACTTCGATTCTTCACGTGTCTCCCCTCACCCCATGCTGTTTCAGCCACACATCTCCATTGGACTGCCTGAGCGAGAAGCTTACGAGTGTTCTCGAGTCCCTCGGAGGTAGACTTATTTCTCTCCAAAACTGCTCTTATTGGCTCTTTCATGCATGGAGGCTCAACGAGAGATAAGCTCCTTGTCATGACTGGTCGAACCTTTCTTCTAGGCTCGAGATTCTGGCCTTAAAGCCCGCGATCGTGGACCTAGAGCCACGCTCCTCCTCCTGACGCTCCAGCCTCCTCCTCCACTCGGGGATGAGCTTGGTAGATGTAGATGTTTGCCGAGCGCAATCACAGGCAATCAGAGAACCCAGCAAAAAAAGAAAAAGGGAGAGACGGAACAAAGTTAACAGGGCAGTCCAAATCTCAGAGGGACCAAACGATAACGACATCCGCTGCCCATACCTCGATTTGTGTTTGCGGAAGGCCAAGGACAGGGAATCTTCTTGGAGACCACCACTCGCCTCCCTCCGATGGACCGTCCTTCGAGAGTCCTTCTTCAACTCCGGTGTCTGACTCGAGCTCTGGGACCTCTTGACATGTCCTCAACTCAGGAGCGGCGACCTCTACACTCAACTAACGCTTGGCCAGTAATGGGTTCGATACCTTCTAGGGGGGAACCGCAATCGAAAGTTTTGGCCTCGTCCCAAACCTCTTAGGGGTCCCGAACCTCGAGAGGGGACCGCCTCCTCGCGACGTTGTGACCCACTTGATAGGTGGCGTTTCCCCCTGATCGGCCGGCCCATTGCACCCTGATCTCGGGAAACAGAGACCGGTTCGGTCGTTAAATTAGCCTCCTCGGCCCTCGGAAAGGCCCCTCCCCGAAGCGCCCGCTTGGAATGACTGCCACATACCCTCCATGGATCTCCTTCAGAGCATAATCAGCTTCGTCTTGGACAGACATTTGAGGAGTGGCAGTGTAAGGCCACGTCGACAGATGGACCCATCAACGACGGTGTATTTTGGAAGCTTTCAAGTGTTATTTTAGTGGCGGCCTTCCAGTCCGCCTGGAGTTGGCCATCCGTAATGTACCTAAAGTATCTCCCTGACCCACTCCGGCGGGTCCTGCCACCATGCGAAACGATTGGCCGAAGCCACTCTCAGGCGTCAGGTTAGCCAGTGTGCTGGCGATGAACCGAGCGGCTGAGTAGCCCGTTAGATCGGGGTGTGGGCGTTCAGTATTGACCTTCAGCTTCGTCTTCTCGTGAGGCAGCGACCCCCCT
>FXXK01003284.1:0-13527 GCA_900184695.1 Betula pendula | reverse complement strand
TTATGGATCGGGTCGTCACAGCTTCTGTGCTGATGGATTTAGACGAGCTTTAGTTTATGAGTTTTTACCAAATGATTCACTAGAGAAGTTTATATCTTCAATGGCTGCCAAGAACCGTATCCTTAATTGGGATAAGCTGCAAGATATTGCTTTTGGCGTAGCGAAAGGAATTGAATATCTTCACCAAGGATGCGACCAACGAATCCTCCATTTTGATATCAAACCTCACAATGTCTTGCTAGACGAAAACTTTAATCCAAAAATTTCTGATTTTGGTCTTGCCAAGTTGTATTCAAAGGATCAAAGTGCAATTTCCATGACCGCAGCTAGGGGGACTATAGGTTACATTGCACCTGAAGTGTTTTCTAGAAATTTTGGAAATGTGTCTTCAAAAGCAGATGTTTATAGCTTTGGAATATTGTTACTTGAAATAGTTGGAAGGAGGAAAAATGTTGATGCTACAGTTGAGAACACTAGTCAAGTCTACTTTCCAGAATGGATCTACAATCTCTTAGAACAAAATGAAGACATACGAATCTTTGTTGAGGATGTTGGGGATGCTAAAATTGCAAAGAAACTTGCAATTGTAGGACTCTGGTGCATCCAATGGCACCCAATAGATCGTCCGTCCATAAAAAATGTGGTTCAAATGTTGGAAGGAGAAGGAGATAAATTAACTATGCCTCCTAATCCATTTGCCTCTGCAAGTCATGTAAAAATTAATGCAAATATGCCTACAAAGCGTCTGAACCATGAGTTAGAGGTCATCCCAGAATCAGAATAATTGTATGTGATAACTATATAAATTGCAATGATATGGTACTCCTAGAACTTATTAATCTTGTAGTCAATGTTGGGACTTCAAGTTTTTTCTTGTTTCAATGTATAACCAATTTGAGGATTATAAAAAATTACCTTCTAATTTTTGTTTTCTTTTTTGTTCTTTAATTAGTTTCCTTTTTTTCTTTTTTAATTGTCAGTTTCTTGGGTTGTCATATAATCTAAGAATGAATTTGTTTTTAGTCGCACCATAGGTATGTTTGATGGCCACAAGGGGAAATACCTCTCTAACACGCTATAGCACAGTACATAGGTGTACCTAAAAACTATTTGATTTTNNTGATAACTATATAAATTGCAATGATATGGTACTCCTAGAACTTATTAATCTTGTAGTCAATGTTGGGACTTCAAGTTTTTTCTTGTTTCAATGTATAACCAATTTGAGGATTATAAAAAATTACCTTCTAATTTTTGTTTTCTTTTTTGTTCTTTAATTAGTTTCCTTTTTTTCTTTTTTAATTGTCAGTTTCTTGGGTTGTCATATAATCTAAGAATGAATTTGTTTTTAGTCGCACCATAGGTATGTTTGATGGCCACAAGGGGAAATACCTCTCTAACACGCTATAGCACAGTACATAGGTGTACCTAAAAACTATTTGATTTTGAGTAAAATTACTAAAAATTATTTACAACACAACAACTCTCAAATCTCTCTCAATCTCACCCAAGGAAAAAAGAAATAAAAGTGCGTTTTGTGGTTGTTAAATGAGCCAAGCCAATCTTAATTTGGTCTCGGTTCGATAAATAAATGAGCCATTCGTAAACACAAAAATTTATTCAAATATAAAACGATTCATACTTTTATATATTCGGCTTGGCTCATATAAGTTTGTATAAACTCGTATAACTTAATTTTTACAATTTTCTATTAGTATTATTTTAATTTTGTAATGAAAACATTTTAAGTAAAAGGGAATTCTCTTCCTAATATGATAGATATAACTTGAATTATTGTTATTGTGAGTTTAATTTTAAAGATATGTGTGTGAGTGTACATAAGTACTGTGCTTGTGTGTATGTATGGATATGTGTGTGTGTGTGTTTGTGTATGTTCATAGTGAATTTATATACATACTATAAAACATACATATAAACTCTAGGTTGAATTATTTAATATTTAAGTTGATTTATTTAATTAGCTCAAATAATAAAATATTAACAATAATTAATTAACTAATGATTATTATAGATTTACGAAGAAAAAAAATCATGATATTTAATTTATATAAAAAATGAATAAGTTAATTGAACATGTGAAGAAGTTTGAATTTGTTCGAAAAATAAATAAGTCAAGCTTGAATAGAATATCTAACTCAGTGATAAGTTCGAACTCGACTCGTGTTCGAAATAAAGTTAAATGAGCCAAACTTAAAGATTCAATACTCTACTTAGCTCGACTCGATTACAACTCTAACTCATGTGGCTGTGCATCCACCGCCCATGCACTACCGGCGTCCAAGAGTGCACCGTGAATTAATCTGTTCTCACTTCTCTTTAGACTTCAATATGATTTGGCTCTTTTTGCTGTTTGTCGTTTGTGTGAAGGCTTGAAACTTGAAACTAAAGACTGATTCGTGAGAGCCAGAGAAAGACCGTGACAATTCTTTATGTCGTTAAGACTAAAATTCTTGTAGTGGTCAGGTTTCTTTGTCTTAAACTGAAAACACCCTACTGACCAAAGAAGAACAGTGCGAAAGGGCACTGGCTTGAGCAGGATAGCAAGGCTTGTTTGTTTTACGGTTGGTTCGTTGACTAGTCAAAAGTCCTGATCGTGTAACTTTGGTTGTAGTAAAGATCGGCCAAATCTTAAAGCAACTAATTTTTATAGGGCTAGGCTGTGATGAGCTTATTTAAATTTGTAGGGTGAGTGGGGTGGGACTTAAAAAATACCACTTTGAGGATTTCTTTTTGAGTTGTATTTTTTTATTCTTTTAATTTAATAAGTTGTAGAGGCGGCACCCCTAGCGGGTGTTTTGCAGTACTACAACATGAAAAAAAAAAAAAAAAAAAAAAACATTGTTAATCGAACAAAGGTGATTTCAATATTTTAAAGTCTATGCTAAGATAATTGGGTACCTTTTCCACGCGCGCCCTTTGTCTTAAAAATACTATGAATTAGTTATAACCTCTATCTTCACAGTATATTTTGCTCGTATTTAATATTCGAATTGATGGCAGAATCAATGTCCCCAGTCCCTCATATACTAGTCAGTCTTTATGAGTGTTACCCGAAGTTACAGTTTGTCACTTGACAAGCGTGTGATGTAATAGTGCTGTGTGTTTGTTGTGTGAGTTTCTTTTAAGGGATATGTGTGTGGGTTTAATGAGTGTGTTTATTTGATATGTATGGATCTGTGTGTTGGTTGTGTATGTAAATTTATAACTATTATAACATAAATATAAAATCTAGATTGAATTTTATTTTTACTTAACTAAATGATAAATTTTAACATTATTTCATTAACTATGTTAGTATACGTGTTACCCAAAAAAATATGATTTTAATTTATATAAAAAATGAATTAAGTTAATGAACTGTTGCTGAAGAACTCGTTCGTTCGAAAAGATAATGAGTCAAATTGAACGAATTCTAGCTTTGATAAAGTTTGTGCTTTACTTGTGTTCGAAATAAGTTAATAAGCAAATTTAACATTCAATATTCGCTTAACTCGACTCGATTCACTTAGCTTTTGCATGCATCTACAGCACCCCACAGTGTTTGCAATGCACTGAGTCTTGTTCTCTCTGTTACTTCTAATCTGATTAGTTTGTTGTTTCCACTCTAGAATCAATGTTTGGGTTTTTTTTTTTTTTGTTTGCCTTTAGGGCTCGTTTTGCTGTTTGTCGTCTATGTGAGGCTTGAACTTGAAACTGAAGGCCTGTTCGTGGGAGCGAGAAAGACTTTAAACTTGACGATGGTGTGTGGTGAGACAGAGCTTGCCGTGAGGTGAGGGCCGATTCGTGAACGACGTGAAAAAGGGGATAGAATTACTTTCAGAACCTTATTGCTTCTAGTCTTGAGAACTAGATTATTATGAAGTCTAAAGAACTACGAACAACATAAATAGGCATCTTTTCGTCAACTTCCGTCACTAGGACAAAGGACACCGAACAAAAACAACTAGAGGCATTCTTCTGTACTAGTAATTGACAAGGACTACGACAATTAAAAAAAAAACCAATCTTTTTCGGTTATCGCTTTTTTTTTTTTCTATTGTCGTTGTCAGTTGAATGTTTCTGTAAATTGCTATAGTCTTTCCTTACGTGTTGTATTCTAGCAGTCTTCTTTCATTATCTTTAGTTGTCTTTTTTTTCTTTTTTTTTCTTTTTGTAAGTCAATTACTTTGTATGTTGAGTGTGCAGAGTTATTTTACGTGTTGAGTTGGTATTTTTTTTAGCCTTGCTTTCGTTAGCGATCGGGGATAATTAAGTAGGCAACGTGTGAGCACGATCTTCATTGAGCTTATTAAGATTTGGTTTGTCGTTTTTTCTGGCCCGTTTGTTTCGATCGTAATGATTTTCAGAAATTCATTTTCCGTGTTTCTGGTGTTTGGTGGCGCGTAACTAATAGTCACGGAATCATTTTCGTTTGACGAAATCTTTTTATTTCGTAAATGGTTGTTCCCTTTTTAACGTCACTCATTTTCGAGTTTAAGCGTCAATTCTCCAATTGGTAGACCAGCTAACACCACCAGCCGCCGGACCACCCCGGGACTTTTCGGGAACCGCTCCGGGCATTTTCGACTTGCGCGGGACTTTTCGGGAACCCGCCGGTGACTTTTCGGGACCTGCGGGACCCACCGGGACATTTTCGGACCTCCCGGGCCCGCCGGAACATTTTCGGGCCTCCCGGACCCACCCGGCCATTTCGGCCTGCTCCGGGACATTTTCGGGACCTCCCGGGCCCGCCCGAGCCTTTTTCGAGCTTGCGGGACATTTTCGGGACCTCCCGGACATTTCGGGCCTCCCGGAACATTTTCGGGACCTCCCCGGAACCCGCTCGGGACATTTTCGGATTGTCCAGGAATTTTCGGGCATCCCCGGGCTTTTTGGGCCCGCGGGACATTTTCGGATCCTGCCCGGGACCCACCCGGGTTTTCGGGGACCTGCCGGGACCTTTTTCGGGACCTCCCGGGCCCGCCGGGCTTTTCGGGACTTGTCCGGACATTTAGAGACCTCCCGGGACATTTTTGACCGCCGGGACATTTTCGGGCCGCCGGGACATTTTTGGGACTCACGAGAATTTCGGCTCCGGGACTTTTGGTGACCTGCCCTGTACTTTTCGGACTCCCCGGGACATTTTCGGGCTCTCCGAGACATTTTCGGGACCTCCAGGACTCGCCGGGAATTTTCGGACCCGTCGGGACATTTCGGAACTCTGCCCGGGTACATTTATCGGGACCCTCCTGGCTCGCCAGGATCCTCCCCGGGCTCGCTCGGATTTTCGGGACCTCCCCGGGACTTTTCGCCCGCCCGAAACTTTTCAGGCCATTTATATTATTTTTTAAATTGTGTTAAAATAATTTTTTTGGTATATAACTGGTTGAAAACTATAAAAATTTTTGCGATTTCCGTGCGCGCCAAGACGGAAATATTTTCGACGAAAATCTTTCCTGAAAATCAATTTCCAGAAACATTTTTCCGACGAAATCATTTTACGTCGAACAACGTTGGCTAGTTTTTGGGAGTTTTGTGGAATTCTATCAAATGAGTATTTATTTTGGGATATACTATTTCGTTGTTGCGTCTCACAACAGATTTGTCAAAAAGAACTAAGAAAAAAATCTTGAAATAGTGCAAAAAATAAAAAACAAATACATACTTTCTTTTATAGTTCATTTCTTGAGTAGTTTTATTTTTTATTGTAAGTTTAAATTTAAATCAATAACTCTCTAAGTTTGAAATTCATAATATTGAACGTGTCCTTAATTGTCCTAAGTAATTAATTTAGAAGATACTCTTTATTAGTGTGTCTTCCTTCGTTGAGCATATTCAAAGAAATGCTAACTCTTTTTTTGATTTTTGGTTTTACATGTCTCTATATACAAATTAAAAAAATTGATTCGGTAAGATAACTGTGTTTGTTTGGATCGGCATCTTTGAATTAAGCATATGCTTGCTGCCGAAATGGTGTAATTGCTGTGTAATATTGTATATATTCTTTACTTTACATGTGACACTGATCTTATGTTTCAATGTAATAAATGCCGATTGTATGTGAAAGTTCTGTTTATATTTTCTTGTGTTGGTATGCAGTCATTTCCTCGCATACTCTATGGTTGGGCTAAGAAAATTTGTATGCTTAATATGCAAAGCCAATCCTTCCATACTCCGAGCTTTAAAGTATTTCTAGTGAACTATCCGAAACAAAATTATTTTGTTTGCACCGACAATAATATAAATATAATTGATTTTTTGTTTTTTTTCAAAAAGTTAAAAAAATAATATAAAGTTATTTACGACGACTTGTAAGTCATTGCAAATGATTTATTATCCGTGATGACTACCTAAGTCGTCGTGGATGACTTGTTATCCACGACGACTTTATAGTTGTTATATTTTTCTTGACGATCTTTAATATTATTTGGGACGATATAAAAATCGTCACGAATAACCTTTTATGACGAAGTAACAACAACAACAACTTAGTAGCGACAAACTGTTGTTGCTAACACTCATTTGTGACGACATTTAAACTTTTAACGACAACTTTTTATCGTCGTTAAAGACTAAAATTCTTGTAGTGTCGGTTTCTTAGATTTCTCAGTCATTAAAATTGAAACACACACCATCACTGACAAAGAAGAACAGTTGGAAGAGAGCAACTGGCCTGGAGGAAGATCAGCCCAAAGGCTTGTTTGTTTTTAGGTTGCGTAGCTAGGGTCCAAAAAGTTGATCGTGTAACTTTTGGTTGAATAAGTAAAGATCGGCCATTTAAAGGCCAACTTAATTTTTTAATAAAGGGGCTTAGGCCTGGCCAGATTTGAGCTTAATTAAATTGGTTAGGAGTGAAAGTGGGTTTTGGACTTAAAATACACTTAGTTTTTATTTATTTTTATTTTTAATTTAAATAAGTTGTAGAGGCGCACCCCTAGCGGGTGTTTGCCCAGTACCTGACACATGGAAAAAAAAAATCATTAGTTATCGAAATGGTGACTTTCAATAATTTTAAAAGTTTCTATGCACTAAAGAAATTGGGTAAACAATTTTCCACGCGCGCCACTATGAACAAAAAATATAAAAAGTCTATAAACCTCTATCTTCCCCGTATATTATTGCTGTTTAATTTCATGATTTATTCATTGTTTTTTTATAATTTCAACAATAATTGATGTGGATAGTTCCAACGCTCTTGAATCAATTAAAAAAAATAAATCTAAAATTGATTACTTTACTTCAACATTGTAAAATAGTTGTAAAGATAAAAAAAATTGTTGTCATTTACTCTTATCATATCATGCTTTAGTCTTTGGGATTAGAAACGTTACTGTTAAGATATATTCTCATGTTAGTCTGCCCACTGCCTAATTAACAGGAGAAGAACAATTAAGGGCCGTAGCTCCTTATTTACCATGGACGGAGAAAGGGATTCCACAATCCACAGCTAAAAGCTATTACAAAGTAAATAATAATGTAGTTTTATAAGCGTAAGCAGGCACGTCAATATATTTTAAAAATGGGCCCTTTTATGAAGGTTGATGGAAAGAAACCAATGTCCCAAGTCACATCAACATATTAGTTCCAAGTCCTTTAGAAGTTTACCCGAAATTTACAAGGCTTTCACTTGAACAAAGCGTAGTGTGTGTGTATTGTTAGTGGTGGTTTATTTTAAGGATATGTGTGCTGGGTTTACATGAGTGTGTTTATTGATAGTTTGGAATATGTGTGCTTATTTGCTGTATGTATAGTAAAATTTATCATACATACTATAAAACATAAATTAAACTCTAGATTGAATTATTTTAATTTATTTAATACTAAATGATAAAATTTTTAATAATTATTAATTAACTAATGATTAGTGAATACCCAAAAAAAAATCATGATCGCAGAAATCATGATATTTAAATTATATAAAATGAATATAAGTTAATTGAACAGATTGGTGAAGAAACTCGAATTCGTTCGAAAAAAATAAATGGAGTCAAACTAAACAGAATCACTAGTTTACAAAAGTTTGCTGCCTGACTTGTGTCGAAATAAAGTTAAATAAGCCAAGACTTTAACATTCATACTCGACTCCAGTAACTCACTGATTACAGCTTAGCCTGCTTGTCGCTGCATCTACTGTACACACCACTGTTCAGCACATGCCACCATAGTTCTCTATTCTCACTCTGTATGAAGCTAATCTGATATTTGTTGTATGCCCAGCTGCTAGAAATTCAAATTGGTTAGGTTTTCTTTTTTTTTGCCGAATTTTAAGGCGCTCGTTTTTGGCCTGTTTGTCGGGTCTGCATGCTTAAGGCCTTGAAACTTCGAAACTGAAGGCCTGATCCTGTGGAGAGCGCAGCAGGAAAGACTTAAAAACTTTGACCGTTGGTGTGTGTGAAGATAGAAGCTTAAGCCCGCTGGACGGGTGAGGATTTTGAACGACGTGCAAGGCGACTAGATTACTAGAACCTTTCTAGTCTTGGGAGAACTAGAATATATAAAGTCATAAAAGAACTACCCAACAAAAAAAAATAGAGGCAATCTTTTAGCTCAACTAGGGACAAAAACACTACGAACAAAAAAAAACTAGAGCAATCTTCTAGTCAACTAGTAACTCGAGACAAAAGCGAACTACCGAACAAATTAAAAAAACCAAATCTTTTAGTCTGGCTTAAGTCAGTTTTTGTTTTTTTTCTTTTTTCTAATTAGTCGGTTAGCTCAGTTAAAATGTCTTCTAGTTAATGGCTATTAGTCTTTCCTTTAGCGTGTTGTATTCGTAGCCAAGTCTTCTTTACATTATCTTTAGTGAAACAACTCTTCTTTTTTTTTTTTTTTTTTTCTTTTGGTAAGTCCATTATCTTTAGTTGTCTAGTGTTTAGCAGAAGTTATTTTACGTGTTGAGTTGGTATTTATTTTTTAGCCTTGCTTCGCAGCGGGAGGGATATAAATTGAAAATTTGTTTGTCGTTCATTTCAGTTTCAATTGGAGTTTTGTGGTATTTTCTATCCGAAATGAATTAATATTTTTAGCATTTCTTATATTTGTGTTGCGTTCCCATCAATAACAGATAAAATCTGTATGATTGATTCTTGACCTCTAAGGAAAAAATTTGAACGAGACAAAAATAAAAAAGACAATAAATACTTTTCTTAATTTATATAAGTTTCCTTTCTTTGAGCTAGTTTATTTTTTATTGCAAGTTTAAAATTTGAAAATCAATAACAGATGAGGTACCTCGAATACTCTATTTAATCTGTCCACAATATATAAACTCACGAAAACTAGAGATCCATGCAATGGTAGACTTTGGGCCAGTTCTAGACCCACGCACGTTCTCAACACAAGCCCCATAACAGAATGGCCTTGTCTTAGATAATGAAAATTGAGATAGCTTTGATTCCGCTGGTGGATTGATATGGCCAATTGGGGGACTCCACAGACCTTGTCACTAAACAAAAGAAATCAAAGAACAAGGAAAGCAGGAAACTTATTGTTTGAACCACTAGGTCTCCTTTCACGATAAAGAGAAATTACACCCAATGGCACGACATGAATTTATGAAAAGAAAGAAAGAAATTATTTTCTTACCTCTACCTTCTATGGTCACTTAAAAGAGAGTCATGTTATTTAATAGGATTGCTATATTACTGTCATACAATAGGGATTAAACATGACAGTAAAATGCAGTTTTTTTTTTTTTTTTTTTTTTTTTTTTTTTTTTCACATCAATCACTGCCACATTAATGACAGTCATTTAACAATCTACTAAATAATATTTATTTTCTGAAGGACAAAAGCTTTTTCTTTAACCAGATTGAAGAAAATTTTCAAAATCCACTCTTTAATTACATTTTATATTCTCATGCATTTTAAATGGAGAAAAGGTTATTTTTCCTTTTCTGTCAATCGTCCAATCCAACTCTACAATTTTTTTTTTTTAAATCCACCCATTTAATATTTAGACCCACATGTAAGTAATCTCATGTTCAAAGATTAGATTTAAAATTAATTGACTGGGCTCCAAACTTTGTCCTTAAATTAATTCATTGTAGGACTGAATAGTTCTTGCCAATTGGGAAAAAAGTAAAGGATTAATTAAATCTTCTTCTAGATATATGAATGATACCCTAAGTTCTCATGTCTAACTATCTAATTTATTGAGTCATGTTTAAAAGAAATAAAAATATAAATAAAAAAATCTGACAGGTAAATTGAATGAATGGGAGGAAAAATTGTATATATATAGGGAATGCAATTAATCATCGCCCTATCCAAAAGCTTAAGCCTATAGGAAGTGCGAGGACTCAACAAGTGAATATTGACTGCTTTGAATCAGGTTCGAACTTTAGACCTTTATTTTGAAACATGGTTAAATTCCCTTATCCCAAAAGCTTAAGCTTATAGCGAAGAGATTAAAATATTTAACAAGAACATGTGAAATTTTAACATGTAACATATAGCAATTAATTAGATTTTCACAAATTTTTATGCAAATTTTTAAAGGGCTAGGCTGGCAGATTGAGGCTTAAATTTGTAGAGCAAGAGTGGGGTTGGACTTAAAATACACTTAGATTTTTTATTTTTTAATTTAAATAAGTTGTAGCGTCGGGCGCCCCTACTTGGGTGGCTGACTGCCTCGATACCTACAAACATTAAAGAAAAAAAAAGAAAAAAAAATTCAGTTAGTTAATCGAAAAGGTGATTTCAATAATTTTTAAAAATCATGACCTAAAAAATGTGTGAAGAGAGAGACGGATAGAGTAGAAGGTAAAGATGGAGGAGAGAAGTTGGATCAAGAGGACGCGTGAGGTCAGCGCATGGTATAAACAATTTTAGCCTCATTCATTGTGCCATATTGCTTAACAATAAATATAAATAAGTCTATAAACCTCTTATAGTACTTCACCATGTATATTAGCTCAGTATTAATTTGTAATGATTGTTTTCATTGTCTTACTATTACATGAGTAATACTAAAAACGATATTTTTGTTTTAATAATTATTTAACAATATTGATGTGATAGTTCTAAAGACTTTTTGAATCAATAAAAAAAAAAATGTCTAAAATTAGTGAGACTTCCATATATCATTATAGAATTATTGAATAGTCATAAGATTAAAAAAAAAAAAATGTCAATTCGCATTACTTTTTATGCATATATGCTTTAGTCTTCGGGATAAGAGACCTTTACTTATTATGAATATATATATCTCATGGTAAGTTCGCCAGTGACCTGAAATTTATATCTATAAACCGGAGAAACAAGATTGGCAATTATTAAGGACCGATTATAACAGATTAACTACTAGTACGATAAGTTATCTCCCTTGGTGTTCATCTAAAATTGTCCCTTTTTGTGCGCCAATGAGATATGTCACCATGGACGGATCTGTTAGCTATAGAATTAGAGATTTCACTCATACCATACGGTGGCCTTTAAGGGATGTCCATATATTAACAAAGTTAAATAAAATAAAATGTCATGGTGTATTCTATTTCACAATCGGCGTAAGAGCTACGTCATATATGAAAAAAGGCCTTTTATGAAGTTGATGGAAGAACCACTGTCCCAAGTCACCATCATACATATATGGTCCAAGTCCTTAGAAGTGTACCCGAAAATTTACGAGTGTCACTTGAACAAAGTGCATAGTGTGTGTTTGTGTATTGTTAGTGTGAGTGTAATTTTAAGATTATGTGTTTGTGGGTGTACATATGTGTTTTTGTTTATTTGTGTATGTGTATATAAATATATTAGTTTTCATACATATTATAAAACATAAATATTTAAACCTCCCTAGATTGTATTATTTAATTAATCCATCAAATGGATAAAATTTTACACCAATTCTATTAATCTAACTAATGATTAGTATAGATTTACCAAAAAAAAATCTATGATATTTAATTTTATTTTATAAAATGAATAATTAATTTGAACAGCTCGTGATAACTCGAATTTGTTGAAAAAATCAAATGAGTCAAGTTTGAACAGAATATCTAGCTTAATTGGTAAGTCTCGAGGTCTTAACTCGTGTTCAAAATAAAATTTAAATGAGCTAATATTTTAACATTTCAAATTTAATACTCAACTTAACTCGACTCGAATTACAACCTTAGCCCCTGTGGCTGTGCATTTACTATCCATGTGCACTAGTGTTCAGCATGTACACTGTAAATTCTTTGTTTCTCATACTTCTCTATAGACTCTCATCTGATTTGATTTGTTATATGCTCCACTCTAGAAACCAAATGGTTGTTATTATTTTATTTTTTCTTTTGGGGACAATTTACGGGTCTTTGGCTGTTTGTTTTGTTGTGAAGGCTGAAAGTTTGAATCACTGAGGGCCTGATTCGTGAGAGCCAGAGAAAGACTTAAAACTTTGGGGACTCGATGATCTGTTGTGGTGTAATGACAGACGCTTAAAGCTGTGAGATAAAGGGCCCGATGCGTTGATACAACGTGAAGGGGGTCTTGATTACTAGAACTCCTTATCTTCTAGTCTTGAGAACTGTAATATTATAAAGTCATAAAAGAAACTATCCGGAACAAAAATATATACTAGATGGCAATCTTTTAGTCAACTAGGATAAAAGAACTACCTACAAAAAAAAAACTAGATGCATCTTCTAGGTCAATCTAGTTCAACTAACGATCAAAAGGAACTACGAACAAATTAAAAAAATACAAAACCAAATCTTTTAGTCTGGTTAGTCAGTTTCTTTTTTTTTTCTTCTCATAATTAGTCGTTAGTCAGTTAGAAATGTTCTTTCTAGTTAATTGTATATCTTCCTTTACGTCTTGTATTCGTAGCCAAGTCTTCTCCATCAATTTTTCATTATCTGTGAGAACAAAAACGTACTTAGTGCCTATATTTTACAATTGCATTTATATGCGTAAGTCATTTATTCTCTTTATCTATCTACAGTATTGTGAGGTGAAGAGACAAGTTTAGTGAGTGATAATGTTATCATTAGATGTTGAGTGTTAGTAATTGTATCTATATTTTCAAACATTTAAATGGCTTAAGTATATTCCAATATTCAAATTAACTTATAAAAGCAACATATGGCTAGATGTAAATACTTTTCGTGGATTTGAATAGGACAAAACAAAAATATATTTTTTGTGATTCTCTACATATCATATATGTTGATTTTATATTCTTCATCAAAATTTTACTACGCTACAGATATGACATCCAGTACAACAGATATAACGTGTGACCCATGCTTAGCAATCAAGACGCTGTGTAGTTGTTCATTGATATGATAAATAAATACATCAACCTCTTTCATCTTATGGTAGCACTAAGATTACGAAATATTGCGAGGGGATAGTATAAGTAAGAGATCTATATAGTTGTTATCTAGGGTCCGATTCATTGAGCATTACTAAGATTTGTTTGTCGTTTATATCTATAGTATGGATTGGGCTTAAGTTTTCATTGTGATTATTATTATAACATCATTGCCTATTGTAATAAAGGGGCCTACATAGGCCGAATATTAATAAGTACACTCTCCC
>FXXK01003283.1:0-12521 GCA_900184695.1 Betula pendula | reverse complement strand
AAAAGAAAAAAGAGAGACTTAAAATTTTGGTTTTTGGTGGTGTATGAGAACGTGGGTGCGTGATCACACCCATCGTCTTGTTAGAGTTGAACTTTTCACAATGGCAGAACACGTCGAGGATACCAAGACTCTAAGAGAATTGTTTTCACCCATTACCATTAATCCTCCTTCTTGCATAGTATTGCCTGCAACCACTTCGGCACACTTTGAATTGAAGCCTCATATTATTCAACTCCTTCCATCATTCCATGGGTTTGACCATGAGGATCCTTACCAACACGTGAAGGATTTCCTCGAAATATGCTCTACATTCAAGTTCCAAAATTTTTCTGATGAGTTGGTGCGTTTTAGGCTTTTTCCTTTCTCTTTAAAGGAGAAGGCGAAAGCATGGCTGAATTCTAATGTACCCAGATCCATCACCTCTTGGGAAATCCTTTTCACTAAATTTCTGAACAAATTCTTCCCTATGTCAAAGACCAATGCCCTTCGTCGTGAGATAACTGATTTCGCTCAAGAGGAGCATGAGAAGTTCTATGAGAGTTGGGAGAAATTTAAGGATTTAATTTTGAAGTGTCCCCACCATGGATTTGAAACGTGGCGTCTCGTTCAATACTTTTACAACGGTTTGACTTAGTCTAACCGTAATATGATAGAATCTATGAATGGTTGAAACTTTTTAAGCCTTACGGACAATGATGCATTTGATTTTTTGGACAAGTTGTCTGAAAGTTCCCAACAGTGGGATTTTTCTAGTCGTAGGGACAAATCCTGTAATGTTCCTAAGAAATGAGGCTTATATGAAGTGAAGGACGATGCTGATTTGCGGTTGAAAATTGATTCCCTTACTCGTAAAGTTGAGGCTCTTTCTGTGATCCAATCAGTGAATTCTACCAACTTTCCTCCTAGCGAAGGTTGTTCCTTGTGTGGTAATCAAATGCATAAGGCCCAGAATTGTCCTTCTTTGTCATCTTTTACAGAGAGTTCAATGGAGCAAGTTAATGCTTTTAATGACTTTAGGAAGCAATCTGGAGGCCCATTTTCAGAAACCTACAATCCAGGATGGCGGAATCGCCCCAATTTTTCTTGGAGGGAAAATCAACCAGTCAATTAAGGAGGGTTTACTAATCAAGCTCATAACCAATACCCTCCTAGATTTCGTGCACCACCTCAGAATCAATTCTCATCATCTTCTCAATCTACTCCTCAATTCGCGGCACAACCAAGGCAACAATCATCTTTGGAGGAGTCTCTTAAAGCTTTCATGCAATTAACTCAACAGGCCATTCAAGAAATGAGAAGTTCCACTTAGATGAACACCCAAGCCATTTCAAAATTGGAAAATCAAGTTGGCCAATTAGCAACCCATGTTGGAGAAAGGGAGAAAGGAAAATTTCCAAGTCAACCTGTACCAAACCCAAAAGGACAGTATGGCATCAATAATTCTTCTAGTTCTACCCATGACCAAGAGCATGTTCAATCCATTACCAACCTTAGGTCCGGCAAACAGGTTGATAATCAGGTCAAAACTCCAGAGGTTGAGAAGACTGACACCATTCAGAGTTCACATGATAAGGAGAAGGACAATCTCACACCCATCTCAATTCCTCTCCCTGTTCAGGATCCTAGTTCTTCCCAGCCCATTGCTGCTAGTCCCACAGTCAGAAATTTTTGTGCCAAAAGCTCCATTCCCTCAGAGATTAACAAGACCCAACAAAGGTGCGCAATATGGAGATATCTTAGAATGTTTTTAAGATGTCATATCAATCATTCCTTCTGATGCATACCAACGTGCTCGTTATGCCAAGTTTTTGAAGATACTGGTTACATGAAAAGAAGACCAATGTCCCTAAAAAACTTTTTGACAGAGCTGCAGTTTAGTCATTCATGCAATATCCTATCAAATTACAAGGACCTGGTGCCTACAATGTTCATGGCAAGATCGGGATCATGCATTGAGCGGCTTTGCTAGATTTAGGGGAAGTGTGAATTTATTGCTCATATTCAGTTCTATCTGCGTAGGTTTGGGAGGAGTTGAAACCCACTAAGATGACCTTCAATAGCGATAGGCAGTGAAATACCAGAGGTATTGTTGAGGATGTTCTTAATTAAGTTGATGCATTTTTAATTTTCCTATGGTTTCGTGTCTCGAACTGAACCTGTACAAATGGTATGGGCAAATTTGTATTTTGGGTCGTCCTTCTCTTAGCCACGGCATGCTTTGATCAATTGGTCGAATGGGTTATCAGATTTCTTTTGGGAATATGAAAGTTGAACTCAATAATCTTTGACATAAGAAGCAAGCCCAGAAATGACGATGTTATATGGGTTTAACATGGTGAAAGTTGTTTCATGGTACTTTCATGACAATCAGCTTAAGAGGATCCCTTAGGAGCATGTAATGCACATTTGGAGAACTTTTGTATTGAAAAATCAATTGAGAGGTTAACACATTGCTAGACTCTGCCCTCTTTTAAGTGCTAACAAATGGCAACCAAAAGTTGTTTCCTATCCACTTTCTTCATCACCTCACTTTCATCTTTTATGGAGCACCAACGTTGGAATGAAACGCATTACCGACGATCTCCAAAGTAGCATGTTTTTGGGTTCCTCTAAAACATTACCGGTCATATACCTTCGGATTGGAAGACATGCAAGAACCGTCAATTGGTTAAGGACACTTCAAGAGCAATAAGGAAAGCTATAGACTGGACATTGCTGACATCAAGGGTTTAGTCCCTGGGTTAGCCACAGATTCACTTGCGAGGAAATGATAAACTTTCCGGGAATACAAGGCGTATTAAATCCATCATGCAAGGACGTGTAGAGATGAAGTTTTAAAGCTTTTGGATGTGGTGTCCATTTACCCACTTTCGGACGAGTAGTTGGGTGAGCCCGGTTAAAGTTGTACCAAAGCAGTCGGCAATAAGTGGTTAAGAATGAGGATCGATGGTTTTTTATTCCAACTTGCTTTGCAACGGGATGGAGAGTATGCATTGACTACGAAATTGGAAATGAAGATGATATTCCTCTTCTTATAAGATATTTTCTTGGACCAAATGTTGGAAAGGTTAGCACGGTCTGACTTATGTAACTGTTTTCTTTGATGGTCTCCTGATATTCGGTTATAATCAAAATCCCATTGCACAGAGGATCAAGAGAAGACTACATCCACTGCCCTTTGGAACTTTTTTCCTACCGTCGGCATGCCATTGGTTTATGCAATGCTCCTGCTAACCTTCCAGCGGTTGTATGTCCGTATTTTTTCAGGATATGGGGGACGTTTCTGGAAGGTATTTAATGGATGATTTTTCTGGTATTTGGGTCAACCTTTGAGGAATGTTTGCACCACCCTATCGCTTAGACTAGTTCAGGTGTAACAGAAGAATCTTGTTCTTCAACTGGGAAAAATGTCATTTCATCGGTAATAAAGAAGGAATTGTTCTTGGACAATGTCATCTCAAAAATGGTATTGAGTGTAGATAAGGTAAGTCGATTTACTTTCAACCTTCACCTCCACGGACTGTGAAGAACATTCGGTCTTTTTTTAGGTCATGCAGATTCTATCGAAGGTTCATCAAAGAACTTCAGTAAGATCTCTAGGCCTTTATGCAACTTGCTTGGTACAAGGTTGTACAAATATCACTAAATACAATTAGGCGAATAAATGCACGTTTTTACTCGCAAGTGTAAAGATCAAAACGATAGTATAGAGGCAAATACGAGATCATTCCACGAGGATTGGTAAACATGTTTAAAAAGAAATTCCTAAAGATATCTTGAATGCAGCTGAGATAATAATATTGAATTGAAATATAAGAATTAAGGGCTAAGGGCTGTCGATATCCACACGTTAATCTACTCAATAGGTAAACAATATTGGACAATGCTACATTCTACCAAGATACTCAATGTTGTGCCAGGCCTAAAGGGCATGGGTGTATACTCCAAAAGCTATTGATTGCTCCTTATAACAACGAGATTAGGCATTGGTGTTATACTCTAACTCTTTTCTTTCTTGAGGGATTTTAGCCATGGTGTATACAAGTTGTTCTCAAGAAAGCAATAAATCTAATGGAGAGTCCGACAAACCACACTAAAACCTAGAACATGGTGTATATTCGCGGTCTTATCTCGTTGATTACCCAAGAACCGCAATAGGTTTCTTTTGTCACTCTTACTAGGCCCCCAGGAACTCGGTCATCCCAAATTGACCTTAGATAACACTCTACACATGTTATGATGCATAAGAAAGATCAACCCATACTAACCTATGAGAACGAAAAAACCTGAGATATATATTAGCATCAAAACATGAATATGTAGCAAGCAAATTGAACCTTAAAGAACCATGATAGGGCTTCAATGAGGCTAACTAAAGTATTAAGCATACATAATTTGGTGAAAATCATCCTATAAGAAAATACAAAGAAAACAAAAAGAAAGAAAGAACAAGAAAAAAACCCTTCTTTTGAAGCCTTGATATCTCTCCTCAAGCTTGTGTGTTTGTTTTGGAGGACTTAGAGGAGTATTTATAGAGTTTAGGAACAACCCTAGTCAATTTCGTGCACCCTAGGAAGTCCAAAATCGAGTTGGAGTAGGTTTAGGATTTTTTCAAATCGGGTCTGCCGACGTTACTGTTCACCGCGCAAGGTCGCTCGAGCCATCGTGATAAGTCGCTCGAGCGAACCTTATCTGCTTTAGGTTTTTCTTGATGATTTGTTCCTCTCTGAGTCCTCTTTCCAACGCACTTGACCTTGCCTTAATCCGAGTTTTGAGCTAAGAGTTATGGCCAAAATAGTGCACAAAGGTCAAATTTTCAGCAACTTTGCACAGTTCATGTGTTTTGAGCCCGAGTTGATGGAATTGACTTCTTTTCTTCCAAAACCTACAAAATAAGGGAAAAACACCAAAAACAACACAAAACATCATATTATAATAAAACTAAGAGATTAACATATGTGAATTAAGGGGCTTGAATGTGTAACATTCAGCACTTATCATAAAGATGCTCCATCTATGTTTGATGATGATTGCCTTCATGCTTTTACAAGACTCAAGACTGAGCTGACTTCAACACCTATCATTCGACCACCTAATTGGAGTGTACCTTTTGAGATTATGTGTGATGCCTCCGATTATGCGCTTGGTGCTGTTTTGGGGCAACGCATTGGAAAACTTCACCATGTGATCTACTACACCAGCAGAACTCTAAATGATGCTCAGATCAATTATTCCACGACGGAAAAGGAATTGTTGGCGGTTGTTTTCGCATTGGATAAATTTCGATCTTATTTATTGGGGTCTAAGGTTGTTGTTTATTCGGATCATGTTGCATTGAAGTACCTTTTCTCCAAAAAGGATGCTAAACCTCGTCTTATCCGATGGATTTTGTTGCTGCAAGAATTTGATCTCGAGATTCGAGATAAGAAAGGTTCTGAAAATGTGGTAGTGGACCACCTGTCCAGATTGATAGTAAATTGTGATGATGACTGTTCACCAATTCTAGAATCCTTCCCTGATGAGCAATTGATGCATATCTCCCAAGTACCTTGGTTTGCAGATATCGTGAACTATCTTGTCACTGATCAAATGCCTTCGCATTGGACAAGGCAAGATAAATCAAAATTTTTGGCTGAGGTGAAATACTTCTTTTGGGATGATCCATACTTGTTTAAATACTGTCCCGATCAGATAATTAGGAGGTGTATTCCTGAGAATGACCAATCCAATGTCATCTCCTTTTGTCATGATCATGCATGTGGAGGCCATTTTAGTGCTCGAAAGACCGCTGCAAAAATTTTGCAGTGTGGATTTTATTGGCCTTCTATTTTTCGTGATTCTCATACTTATTGTGTAGCCTGTGAGCGCTGCCAAAAGTTAGGGAGTTTATCTCACCGGAACATGATGCCTCTTAATCCAATCTTAATCGTTGAGATCTTTGATGTTTGGGGCATCGACTTCATGGGACCTTTCCCAAACTCCTATAGTAACCTTTACATCCTCGTCGCTGTTGATTATGTTTCTAAGTGGGTAGAAGCTAGAGCCTGCAAAACCAATGACCACAAGGTTGTGGTTCAATTTTTGAAAGACAATATCTTTGCTCGCTTTGGTACACCACGTGCTATTATTAGTGATGGTGGGAAGCATTTTTGTAATAGGGTTTTTGCGCAACTCATGAAGAAATATGGTATTACCCATAAAGTAGCAACTCCCTATCACCCACAGACAAGTGGCCAAGTCGAGATATCTAATAGGGAAATCAAGAGGATACTGGAGAAGACGGTGAACCCTAATTGGAAAGATTGGTCTTTAAGGTTAAATGATGCACTGTGGGCATACCGTACAGCATTCAAGACCCCTATTGGAATGTCTCCGTACAAAATTGTGTATGGCAAGGCATGTCATCTTCCTGTTGAGTTAGAACATAGAGCTTATTGGGCTATCAAGCAATTAAATTTTGATCTTGACAAGGCAAGTACTCAAAGAAAACTCCAACTCAATGAGTTGGAGGAGATTCGGAATGATGCTTATGATTCTTCCAAAGTGTATAAGGACCGAATGAAAAGAGTTCATAATCAAAACATCTTGAGGAAATCGTTTGTACCTGGATAGAAGGTCCTTCTTTATAATTCTCGTTTTCATCTTTTTCCTGGAAAATTACGATCTCGATGGTCTGGTCCTTTCAAGGTTCGCACTGTTTTTCCACATGGGGCTGTAGAGATTGAGAATTTCAATAATGGTGATGTGTTTAAAGTCAATGGCCAACGATTGAAACCTTTTTTAGAATTGAAGACTCCAGAGGTTGAAGAAGTGAATTTGGAAGATCCTGTGTATCAGGATTAATTTTTAGATTTGTTGGAAGTCTGGCTGAATACAGTAAACTTAGTGCTCGTGGGAGGCAACCCATTCCATTCTATGTCATTTTCTTTTTATTTTATTATTTTTTTCATTTTATTTCTTGTTCCTTCTATGTGATTTTGACATGTGTTCATGTACTACTAATGATTAATTCTTTGTTGATAGCACTCATGTGGTACAAGCTCAACCAGGTACTATCTTTCTTATCTTTATATCTTGTATTTGTTATCAGCATGATTTTCATCCTTTTGATGTAAGAATGGACACATTGAGGGCAATGTTTAATTTAGGTTTGGGGGGAACATAGTTGGTGTTTTAAATTTTTCGTTTGTTTTTGTTCAAAAAAAAAAAAAAAACTCAAAAAAAGAAAGAAAGCATAAGTTTATGTTTAAAGGTCACTATGCTACCACTGCTGAAAGAATTTCATTGTTGTCATGCTCAAGCTATTACACATGCACTTAGCCGCATAAACATGACAATTAGTTGAAGGATAGATGTGATTTTGAGAATCTTGAGGATAACAAATGTGGAGATTTTAACACTTATGAGTTTTGAGCCAATCATTCTTTGTAGAGAGTAAATTTTCATGAAAATCATATTTCATTTGGAAGCGCAGAAATAATTTCGTTGTGTTAGTCTCATATTCTTTCTTTTGGCCGAATGCTACAAATCTTTAATTTTATGTCACACTTGAATCTGAGAAGTCATGAACGTTGAAGAACTATGCAAATCTTTGAGAGATGAGATTAGGCCATTTTTCCTTACTTTGAGCCTCAATTTTCTTTTTATGATACATTGTCGCTAGTCACCCCGTTGAGCCATTTTATTTAGCCTTTCTTTCTTAAACCCTTTTTCAAAGTGTTTCAAGAATGAACTCTATCAAATTATCTCAATGTGGTGGATTAGTGATTCAAAGAGGAAAAAGAAAAAGAAAAAAAAAAGTGATCAAGTTGGAAGGTGTACTATGAAAAAAAAAAGAATAAAAGAAAAGAGAAATAGTACTTCATTGCAAGAAAAAAAAAATGGAAAGAGAAAGTGATTGAAAAGCTTCAAAGAAGATGAAGTTCCAATTATTCTTGAGAACACTTCCCAATTTTTACCATCACCCATCTGTTCTTTATTTTCCCTGTTCTTAACCCTACATTACATCCCAATAAAGTCCTTATTTGATCTTAAGGATTGTATGGTTCAGAGATGTTCATGACTAATCAATAAGTATGGTGTAAATTCTTTTCGGCATCCTTTCATGAGACTACTTATTCTTTCTTGATTAAACGATTTTTTTCCATATGATTTATATGTGAGGTGTTTGATTTTGCTTACATTATTCTACTCACATTTACTAGAGAGTGTTACACTTATTTCAGAGTGATTTCAATTGTTGAGTGTTAACACCGGTAAGGTTTGATTCAAAACATACTTTCTGAGAGAAATTTGAAATCATGTTTATCTAGACACTGAATGTGTGTTTGTGTTGGCTAAACTTTTCACTCACATTGAGCTTGGTTGGCATGTGGAATCTCTTTTGTAACGCCCCGGTTTTAGATCAATAAAACCGTAAGCAGAAACCTCCGGTTTCCACGTGACATTACTACCTCAGAGATCAGTCTCGCAGCGGAAATATTTTTTCTTTTAAAAACACTAGGGAACAACTACATTACACAATAGAGCTGACTGAAATACCTCGTGAATTATAATACGATAGATGTTTAAGCATTACAAACATGTGCATGCTAGATGCACCAAATAAAAGATAGTTGCAGCATATGCCACAGACGGCATACAGTTGCAACATCACGCTGTTTAGATATATTACAAACCATAAAAACCAAAACATACAAAATACGAAGAGACATATATATAACAAAATGCTGTCTCTTCCGGGATATAGCACATCCCGACAAAGTAGTGCCTAATAGTTATCGAAACTGACGAAGGGGTCTCCGCCTTCGTTTCCTGCATCACAGTCTATGTAAACATGACATCATCACATTTACATAGGCAAACAAGTGAGTCTACTGCATCCCAATATAAACGGTAATTGAATTATTGAACAAGCATATGACAGATATAATGAATGAAATGAATGGGTTTTCATGCATCGTTGTGAAGGCTTTGTTCAGTCTTAATGCAGCATGAAATTACACTCCGCTCATAATGGGCCAACCCCGGATTAACGCACTGTTACACCTCCCCTACTTAGCAGATTGTTGATTTGCACTAGAACCGACATTCCAGTCTCTATTCTTATTACCAGGTTTAGGGACGAGGCTCTTGCCAATTGGATCAGCCATCTCCCCCGCCACATCACCAGCTGGGACAAGACCCTTTTTTTTTTTTGTCCACTAGATCAGCCATCTCCCCCGCCACATGACCAGCTAAATGTCACATCATTACCAGTTCACAATATATGTAGTTGTGATGTATGAGCAGTTTATAACATATGCATATGAATAAAACAATACTGAATATAAAAGAAAGCAGCGTCAGCCCCAGTAAGTACTTCCATACTTACACTTTTTCCCAATGAATAATAGTAATCCATCACTGCCTAGCAATATGGATACAAATAACATTCATTAGTAACCAATCAATAATAATTGGTTAGTCTTCAGGATCCTTGCTCTTAGCCTTTATTATAATTATTAACCATCACTTCATTTTTATTACTTGATTGTATTCATAAGTATACTCATACATATATACAAGTCATATTTGTGAGTATTCTCACATATTGTCCATAATTTATTCAAAGCATTTAACTTATGAAATCCCACATAAGTGAGGACATGCTGAAGGACATGCCACTAAGGATCCCGTTAAAAATAATGTAAATCATCCAATATTGCACTCGAATACCCCACCGAAGTAAGAGCCATAATTCGAGATGAGTATTTAAACAAACAAGAGTTAATACTGCATAAACGTCCCCACTATCAGTAAGGGCTTATTATGAGTTATATGTACAGTATTGAAAGAATCTCTTATAGCCAATTTTCACTCAACTTCCATGCTTGTACCGTCGAAGGGCAGGGCCACCATAACGTTTAGACATGAGATTGAGTGTTATCCACTATAAGATTAAAAATAACAACCATATCATAATAAACCTCATGTCTATACACCGAAGGGCAGAGCCACCATAGTATTTAGACAAGAAGTTGAGAGTTAATAACAAGATAAAAATGATTTATAAAACCTCATGTCTATATACCGAAGGGCAGAGCCACCATAGTATTTTAGACAGGAAGTTGAGAGTTAATAACAAGATAAAAATGATAACCAATCAAACAATATGTAGGTTGATTTTATGAGTTCCTTAAAACCCTTTTCCATTTTCCTTTAAAACAAGCACCGCTTGCTTCCATTTTTAGTTCTTGAGCATATAGGATCCTTGAATCCAACCAATGATAAATATACATCAAATATATATTAGGTACATCAAATAAAAGCAAAGGAAGCCATCAAAACCGGTTAGCATCAAAAAATCACATAAAAATACTCTATAGAGGCCGAAAGGGTGTAGGATGAGTTCTTGGTGTTTTCTCATGATTCCAGAGCCCAAAGATCAATGGAAACATGATACAAAATAGTTTTAGAACCCTCCTAAGTGATTCTACACAGCCCATGCAAACAGGTTGTGAAAAACCACAAAAGTTCCCCAACACCCCTCTATTGAGCCGGTTTTGAAGCTAGTTGAGGAGGATGAAGCTTTCATACCTCAAATGGACTCCAAAATAACTTCTAAAGGTTGTGTATAAGTTCTGGACAGTTTGGAGAAGATTTGCTCAAAAACCCCCTAGGTGCCGTGAGAGGGTGTGTGTGAGATGAATGAGAGGATTTTCTGGTTGAACTCAAAGGAACTAAATGGTCTGATTCCTGAGGGTTCTCCATCCTTTTATAGGCTCATCTAGGGCCCAATAGGTCAAAAAAAAACGTCCACCATGTGTGTGGACAAGGTAGTCAAGCTATCATGCCAAAAAGTCATCAAAACACACTTTTGTCAAACCACTTTTAGACTTTTTGGCCCATTGTGTGCTCCCTTTCCAGCAGCTCCTCCCTTTGCCATGTGTCATCACCCTAAGCTCCCAAATCAGTGAATAGCTGGTCCTACCTAGTGGACTAGCAGTTCTAAGCTAAATTTGACAGTTGAAGGTTTTAAGGCCCGGGTTTAGGCCAAAAAGTCAACTGTCTCGGAATTGAATTCCGATTTCACCAAACTGAAGTAAAAACCATTTATATACAAAATAGAGTCTATTTATAATATAAAATCAAAATGGTGAAACTCTATTTTAGAAATAAGGCCTGGGTCAAAAGTGCCACGTAAGCGATGAATAGTCAACTTTATGCCAAAAAGGTCAACGGATTGACTTTTTTTCAAAAATCTACTATGTCGTAGAGGGTTTCGATACAAGCATAACGGGCTTCAGTTTGAGTAAAATTGAGTTCGTTTGACCCAGTTTTTAATACTTACAAGATTGGTTGTCAAAAAACGATCATTTTCTAAAGAGATTCTAAAGGGTTTTGACTAGAATTCTCTTAAACTTCATGAACATCTCTAAAACCATTATCATATCTAAATGATAACATATATCATTTAGTTTAATAATATGTTTAGAAGATTTGAATTCCTCGGGTGTCACATCTTTGGTAGTTGTAGTGTCATGACCTTGAACTAATTCTTGTTGCTAAGTTTAAAAAAAGAAAAAGGAAAAAAAGAAATTAAAGTGTTTTTCTTGTTCTTGAGTCCGTGTGTGTTTTAAGTCGCTTNGAATTGCTAGGGGACTAGCAATAAGCTGGTTGGGGGTTGTGATAATAGCTTAAAAATGCATGTTTTTCTGGATTAAAAATAAGCATTGTCACATCATAATTTCATATTTTTTGCATTTTAGAATTAATTGTGAAACAACGTCCAATTATTAGTTTTGAGCTTATAATGTCACATTAATACAAGATATTATCTTTTTGTAGGAATTGATGGAGCTTATGAAAAATAATGAGAGAAAGAAGAGCAATTTGCAAATAAAGAAACACATGCATTCTCATAAGTCATCATGGGCCAAAAGAAAATAAAGAAGATAAAAATAAAGCCAAAGCTCTTCCAAGGAAAAGACAAAAAGTGAGAAGAAGACAAAATGAAGAAATTCTATGAAAGCCCAAAGACCCACGTGGATGAAGCCAAAAAGAAACAAAAGAAAAAAAAAAGAAGAATAGAAGGAAGCTGGTGCGCGCACAGCCAGAAAAGAAAAAAAGAAAATAAAAGAAACTTGGAGCTAGCGCCACACATCACAGCCAAGAAAAGAAAAAAAAAAAAAAAAAAAAAAAAGGGAAATAAGGGAGAAGTCGGTTGGAGGCGGCTGGGACAAGCGTAAATTAAGAAGAAAGAAAAAAAGGGTTTGGATTCTCTTATAAAAAGAAAAAAAAAAGCACCGAAGGAAAGAAAAGGGGGGCAGAAAAATTGGAGCGCCGAAACAGAGAAGAAAAAGAAGCAGAAAACTAGGACAGCACCCGAAGAGAAAACAAAAAGATATATCTTCTTGGAGTGCCGGACAGCAGACAAGAAATATTCAAGTTCTTTTTCTCTCTTTTTCATGTCTTTTTATTTAAATTCTGTCATGTATTTTAATACTATGAGAGGCTAAATTCTCAACTAAGGTTGAGGA
>FXXK01003282.1:0-19537 GCA_900184695.1 Betula pendula | reverse complement strand
TGATATGATATTGATATTTAATGTTGATATGAACGCTAGTGTGTCAATTGAGACACATGTAACATATGACAAACTATTAATTTTGATAAAAAAAAGTGATAGAGAGACCTATTTAAAATCTGAGTAAAATCTAATGACCATATTCTTGAAATTAGAAACCTAAGGACTAAATTCAAATCAAATAAAAACCTATGGGCTAAATATGATTTTTCTCTAAAAATTATAAACAAACTCCTTAAAATCGTAAGATTCTGGATGCAAGTACCGAAGAGCAACAAAAAAGAAAAAGATTTGCCACGTGAGTTTGAGGATAAGGTTATCCACCTAGATTGATCCACTAGAATTAGATTTTACTTGATATCTTAGAGACCCCGATTCATGAAAAACAACCAAAAAAAATTGTAAAAAATAAAAAATAAAAAATTTACTTTGGCCCATTCTCATAAAACTTCCTGACTTCGTCCCTGACATGCATGGTCTGAAAAATGTAAGAGCACTCGATGGATTGGATGACTTGCTGCACACTTTGAGTCAGGGCTGCTAACTGTTGAAAAATGTAGGAGCATTCACCGTTTTTCGAGTGCCTCCCACGATTGGATGATCATTCTAGGGCCTGGAACACGTTTATTAACATGTTCCGACCTTAATTGGATCATTCCAAGTGGTTTGAAGCACAATTGGTATTTTATTTAATTGTTGCATTCGAAACAATGTTGCTATAAATTTTACAGCAACAACTGTTTGTATTTTGGTTTTTTGGCATGCCTTGTACCTATTCAAAAAATGCATAGGGGATTTCTAGAGCCTTTGAGTACTCTTCTTCTCAATGATTGAAGATGACTAAATTTGGTGAGCATTATTCACACTCTCCAAATATTTCAGCAATTTGGTAAGCCAGATGTAGAGCATTTTAAATCAATTTTAACATTTTTGCTAGCCAAAATAACATTTGGATTATTTTGGCTAGCCTAATTAGAGCACTGAGAGAGGTTTTTTTTTTTTTTGGTGCAATTGGTCACTGGTGAGTGATGTGAAGGTGGATTACAACGCTTAGGCTTATTTGTCTTAATGCTGTAGGAGTCATCATTCTTCCATGTTTTTATCTTCTCTAAAGAACTAAGGTTATGTTTGGTATGTGGAATGACTATTTCTTGAAATAGCCTTTATTAATAATAGAATGAGTGGAATGATTAGCCTTGTAATGACCATGAGGAAATAATTATTCCTTTAATTTAAGGAATAGTCATTCCTCTCAATTTTGAGAGGAATGACTATTCCTTCAATTAAAGGAATAATCATTCCCTCATGGTCATCAGAATGGTCATTCAAATGTTAATTTACTTCACTCATTCTATTCTTAATAAAGGTTATTCCTTGGAATAGCCATTCCGCGTACCAATCATATCCTAAAAGAATCTTCAATACATCAAATATTGGTTTTTGAAATATCCTTATACGACCAATGACTGTAATGAGTGATTTGCATCTCGTATGAGAAAAGGGCTACAAGTCCAAGGAATCAATGTATAAATGAAGGTTCCCTCATTGATTTCTTCCCACTAGGCAGGCCCTTCTCCCTCCATTTTGTGAAATTCTAATCAGTAAGTTTTGCTTCAGCCGTAACTTAGATTTACAGAAGCAAAGGAAATAGAGGTAGTTTTGTCTGATAAAAGTGGGAACACAGCTGATGTAACTTTGACTGCTATGTGCAGCCACCGTTACCATTTTTGTAGGAAACTACATTAATACGGTGGCCAAAAATAATATAGACATTATCATTTAAAATTTCGATTACCGTGGAGAATATAACCTGTTCAAAAGTTAAAAATTCTACCATTTATCCCTATTTAAAAGAACTTAATATAGGATTGATTAGATGTTAACTAATTCCCCTGCATTACATTGTAGAGTGATCTTATAAAATTGTGTTTTGCATCAAGAAGGAACACATCCAGAAGCTATGTACGCTACAAAGGGAAATCTATTGTGGATTAAATCTTGGATCTCATTCAAAGTTCTAACAACTACAGGGGGAAATCAAGTTCTTGACCTTTATCGTTGGATGCTTAAGAAATATGAAGTACCATATAAGAAAATCCCCAATATGGTGTGACCGGTATGGTATGACTTGTATGTCATGTGGCATACAGGTCATTCCATATAAGAAAATCTCCTATATATGGTATGACCAGTATGTCACATGTATATATAGTTTACAATTGTTATTAATAAAGATTACGGTATACGGTAATTTATTCCAAAATATCTTAATTAAGATTATAGAATCAGCAATAATTGCAATTGATTTACTTTTATATCATTTCATGTTATTCCTTGATTGGAGAAATAATTAAAGCTTACAATTAATTGAGGGTTCCTGGCCTAGCCTATAAATACGGAGCTTGTGTATTCCATCAAAATAAGGGCAATTAGGCATGGGTCATAAAACGCCCTAAAAATTTTAGCTTAATTGCTGCTCTCCTTGTGGAGCTGTTCTTATTGAAGTGTTGTTGCATTAGAGATTCAATTTAAGCAAAATGACTTAAGTTAATCCTAAAACCACTTTATTTTTTGTTGCGTATTTAGCATAATTTTGTCTTTATGCTTACATGTGGAATAAAAGCAACCTTCATGCTATTTTGTTCAGCATTAATTTTTATGGGTTCACGGTTATCACTGTTATTCCCATAGTACTTGTTACGTATGTTTTGGTTAAATTGATAACAGCATGGAAATTCTATATTTTCATTTTTTAGTTGTTCTTATATATATGTATTTTTTTTTTTGAAAAAATCATATTTAATCCCTAAGTTTTCATCTGATTTGAATTTAGTCCTTAAGTTTTCAATTTTAAGAATAAGATCCTTAAGTTTTACTCAAACTTTGAAATTGGTCCCTTTATCACTTTAGCGTCAAAATTAACAATTTTCTATTTGTCACATGTGTCTCATTTGACACGCCAAGGTCTATATCAACGTCAAAGTTAATGGTTCTTCATTTATTGGTACAAATCTAAAAGATTAAGATGACAAAGAAGATGGTTTTTATTTTTTAAGTTGGGTATTTTGTTTTTTGTTTTTTGTTTTTTGTTTTTTATTTTTTATTTTTTATTTTTATGGATCAATTGGCGCTTAATAATATGACATTGATATTTAGTGTTGATATGATCGCTAGCATGTGAATTGAGACACAAGTGATATATGACAAATCATTCATTTTGATGAAAAAGTAATAGAGGAACCTATTTAAAATCTGAGCAAAACTTAGGGACCATACTCTTGAAATTAGAAACGTAAGGACTAAATTCAAATCATATAAAACCTAGGGACTAAATATGATTTTTTTTTTTTTTTTTTTTTTTTGCAGCTGTTACTATTGAGAATGGACACCACCGTGAAACCCATCGTGCTCCTCACTCCGCATCGTCGTTGTTGTCTGTAGATGCTGCTGGCTGCAGCGGAGTCCTTGTCGTGTAAGGAGAGGCCACCTTCTCGCAGCCTCTCCCCATTACTGTGACGGTGGCCATTTGGGCTCAACCTGTGATAGCAATAGCGGCCTTTCATGAGCCGCTTGGGATTAGGTGAATGGCAACCCACAAGGTCGCCGTGGCTTGCTGAGAGGCGGCCTTTCGTAACCGCCACATGAAGTGATCGAAAGGAAAGGGGGTGGCGGCGACCGCACATAGGGTAGGGTTAGGATTTCACTTTTAAGAAATGATGGGTCAACTCATTTGGGTTGTCGGTAGGGTTTTAAACATACAAAAAAATTGGGTTAAAGAACTTAGGCCACCAATTCGGTTTGATTAAAAAGGGCCAAAAAAAGGGTCATTTATTGGTCTAACCCGTTGGGTCTGCCCAATTTGGAGACCTAGCCCTGACCTATATTGCTAAGGTTTTGGCATATGGGTTAATTCAATTGGAGCAGCCTCATAAAATGCCCTAATGACCGTATAGAAACCCATTCGGTTTTTAATAATAAAATAAAAAATAAATGGACTTGTGGTGCTTTGAACGTTGATCATTGAAGCCCACTAGTAACCTTTAAATCATCCACCTTGAACCTTTTCCCCTTCACCTTTTAATCTAAGAAAAAAAAAAAAAACCCTTTAAATCATCAACTTATGCTTCCTTTTATGTTTTAGTATTAAAGTTTTATTCCTCTTGTGATTTAGATTGTTCAGTATTAATTTTTAATTTTTTATTTTTGCATGAACTTAGGAATATTCTTTTTTATTTATATTGTTTAGTATAAATTATTGCTTGATGCTTGGACCTAAGAATAATTAACTGAGCCACATATGTTGGTGCATGCTTACGGTACTATCCAAAAAAATACAATGTATAGGAAAGTTATGGTTAAGGAAAGTCTTATGATTTAAAGAGTGTCAAATGTGACCCCCTACAATTTCCTAGGAACTTGCCTGGTTTTACTTTGGAGAAAATTGTTTAACCCACTTTCATCTTGGTTTGTTTGTTTTGTTTGTTTTGTTTTTTGTTTTTTTAATGTATTGATTATTACAATAATTTTGAGAGAGCCACAGTATCCCGATTTTATAATAATAATTGCATCAAGATTATACGCATGAACTTCACAAAGAAAATTCACATCAATGTCGTAATTAATTCATAAATTTAATTACTTATCCCGATAGGGAGGTTTTTATTTTTTTATAGTTAATTAGAATAAGCTAGTAAATTTAGCATTAAAAATAAAGTTTCTTTAAGGCCCACAGGTATAGAAAATTTTAATATTAATACTTAAATATTAAGTCTTATTAATAAAGTGTAAATTTCATTCAAGATGTAACCTTTGCCGACAGGTATGTTGAAATCTACTATTAAATTAGCATTGGTTAATTTAAATATAGTCACTTCATAGGCAATTAAGTAGTTTTTATTTTCCTTGGTTATTGCAGCTATTCCTTCTGGTTTATTTGATGGTATTTTTCATGTTCCAAAACTTAATGCTAACAACTTTACTGAATGGAAAGAAACTTTCTTTTCACATTGAGGTGCTAGGAGTTAAGCTTGGCGTTCGCGTACGGACGAACCACCCGTCCCATGGAATCTAGTTTGCCACAAGAGATTGCTAAATATGAACAGTGGGAGCGATCTAATCGCCTTAGTTTAATGTACATGCAATCTCATATTGCCAAAGGCATTATTAGGGGGTTCCATCTCTGCATGTTCTAACGCTAAGGAATTTATGAAGGCTGATAAAGAACAATTTTTGAGTTCTAATAAGGCCTTAGCCAGTACCTTGATGAAAAGACAATCAAGCAAAACCTTTGACAATTTCAAAAGTGTGCGTGAGCACATTATGAAAATGAAGGACATAGGAGCTCAACTCAATGTCCCTAGAGGTTGAGATTTCCAAGTTATTCTCGGTTAATTTAATATTGAACTCTCCTGTCTCAATATGGTCCTTTCAAAATATCATACAACACATGTAAGGATAATGGTTTGTCAATGAACTCTTGACCATGTGTGTTCAAGAAGAAGAGAGATTGAAACATGAGAAACCAGAAGGTGTACACTTGGCTACTCGTGCTAAGGGAAAGACCAAGAAAGGAAAGTTTGCCCAAAACTTCAAGAAAGAAAACAAGGTGCCAATCAAACATAATGGCAATAACGAAACTTGTTTCTTTTACAAAAAGAAGAGGGCACATGAAGAAAGATTGCCTCAAATATCTCAAGTGACTCGAAAAGAAAGGTAAACTCATATCTCTAGTATGTCATGAGTTTTTTTTTTTTGCTGAGTCTCCTTTCAATACATGGTGGATTGATTCTGGTTCTACAATCCATATTGTGAACACATTGCAAGGTTTTCTCAAAACGAGGAAGCCGATAAGTAGTGAGCAGCGAGTTTACTCGGGACTAAATTGTTCTCATGTGTGGAGCAGTTGGGACCTATAAACTTATTTTGAAAGCTGGATATGTATTAGAGCTTGATGATGTTTTTTATATTCCATAATTTTCTAGAAATTTAATTTATATTTTAAAGCTCAATGTATTTGGTTATGGTTTTTGGTTTATCAATTCAACTTTCAGTATTTTCATAAATAATCATTTTATTGGTGGTGAAATAAAAGTGGATGGTCTATTCAAACTTTATCTATATCCCTTCTTTGAGAACAATTATTTATCATTGCATACTGATATTGGCATAAAGAGAAGTCTTATAAATGAGAACTCCGCTCTGTCATGTCACAAGAGATTGTGACATTTCTCTACAGAGAGAATCAAAAAGTTGGTTAATGATGGAGTTTTAAAAACTCGACTTTTCTGACATAAGTACTTGTGTAGACTACATTAAGGGAATGCAGACCAACAAATCCACTAAAGGTGCCAAAAGGTGTTATGAGATTCTTAAAATCATACATATTGACCTCTGTGGACATTTTCCTACTCCCTGCCTCATTAGTGAGGGATATTTTATCTCCTTCATTGATAATCATACACGATTTATGTATCTCTATCTTCTTAATGATAAGGCTGAGTCATTGAATGCTTTCAAGACCTATAAGGCAGAAGTAGAAAAACAAAAGGTACAAAAATAAAGATCGTAAGATCTGATAGAGGGGAAGAGTACATGGTAGGTACACAGAAAATGGACAAATGATAGGCCCATTTGCGAAATTCCTTGAAGAGAAAGACATTGTTGCCCAATCCACAATGTCTGGCACACGATAACAAAATAGTGTAGCAAAAAGAAAAAATCACACTGTTGTACAAATATACACCTAAATAAATAGGCGAAATGCACGTTTTACTCGCAAGTGCACAAGATCAAAACGATAGTATAGTATGCAAGCACGAGATCATTCCCACGAGGATTGGTAAAATATGTTTAAAAAAGCAATTCCTAAGAAAGATATATTGAATGAGATGAGATCAAATATTGAATTGAAATAATAAGAATAAAGGGCTAGGGCTTCGATATCCACCGCTAATCATACTCAAATAAGGTAAACAATATGCACAATGCTACAACCATATCATGATATTCAATGTTTGCCAACCTAAGGGCATGGCATCTACTCCTTAGGCTATTGATCTCCCTAAGCAACGAGTTAGGCATGTCATCTACTCGAACTCTTTTCTTTCTCAAAGTATTTAGCATGGCATCTACTAAGTTGTTCTTCAAGAAAGTATAAAACTATGGAGATCGACAAACACATGGAGCCTAGAGCATAGCATCTACTCCGGTTTTCCATGTTGATTAATCCAAGAACCTGTGATGGGGTTCTTTTGTTACTCTATTAGGCCCAGGACTCGGCCATCCAAATTGTCCTAAATAACATATCCATACCACAAGCATATGATGATCAAACACATACATGTGAGGAATTCAAGAAAATCGGAAATAATCAAGTTAAGCATCAAAATATGAATTGTAGCAAGACAAATTGAAACCTTAAAGAGACATGATTAGGGCTTCAATCAAGCCCTAATTAAAGTATTAGCTACACAGAATTTGGATGAAAATCATCCCCATAAGAAAATAACAAAGAAAAACTAAAAAGAAAGAAAGAACTAAGAAAAAATCCTTCTTTGAAGCCTTTGATTCTTTTCTTCAAGCTTATGTGTTTGTTTTGGAGGAATTAGGGGAGTATTTATAGAGTTTAGGAACAACCCTAGTCAATTTCGTGCACCCTAAGAAATCCAAAATCGAGTTGGAGTAGGTTTAGGATTTTTCCAAATCGGATCTGCCGACGTTACTGTTCACCGCGCAAAGTCGCTCGAGCCATCTTGATAAGTCACTCGAGCAAACCTTATCTGCTTTAGGTTTTGCTCAATGATTTGTTCCTTTCTGAGTCCTCTTTCCAACGCACTTGACTTTGCCTTAATCCGAATTTTGAGCTAAGAGTTATGGCCAAAATAGTGCACAGAGGTCAAATTCTCAGCAACTTTGCACAGTTCATGTGTTTTAAGCCCGAGTTAATGGAATTGACTTCTTTTCTTCCAAAACCTACAAAATAAGGGAAAACACCAAAAACAACACAAAACATCATATTATAATGAAACTAAGAGATTAACATATGTGAATTAAGGGGCTTGAATGTGTAACATTCAGCACTTAGCACACACAATCATGGACATGGTTACGAGCATACTTAGTAATTCTTATCTACCTTTATTTCTATGGAGTGAAGCCTTAAAAAAACTGTTGTGTATGTATTAAACATGGTTTCATCCAAGGTTGTCCCTAAGACACCTTTTGAATTGTGGAATGTATGGAAACCAAGTTTAAATCTTTTATACATATAGGGTTGTCCTGTCAAAGTGAGGATTTACAATCCAAATCTGAAGAAATTAGACCCAAGGACTATCAGCAGATTTTTCATTGCTTATGTAGTAAACTCCAAAGGATTTAGGTTTTACTATCCTTCTCATAGTCCTAGAATTGTTGAGTCTATAAATGCAAAATTTTTAGAGGATGCTGAACCTAGTGGGAGTGCTTTTCCATAAAGATTAGAATTAGAGGAAACACAAAGTTGACTGAATCTCCTTCTTATGATGGACGATTGGTTGTGTTTATGAAAAATCAAATTGATTATCCTAAGCCACAATCAGTTCCAGAACAACCAGCTCATGTGGAATAGGTTCAAAATGAGTATACTCAACCATTGCAAAATGTAGATGAAGTAGAATTAAGAAGGTCCTCTAGAATTAGGAGACTAGCAATCCCTAGTGAATATGTTTTATTCCTCTAAGAGTCTAACTTTGATGTTGGACCTAAGGATAATCCAATGATATTTTCGCAAGCCATGAGTGGGCATAACTCTACATTGTCGTACAATGCCATAAAGGAAGAGATGAAATCCATGACTAAAAATCAAGTCTAGGATCCATTGACTTAACAAAGGGATATGTAGCCATAAGCTACAAATAGGTTTACAAAATCAAACGAGATGCTTTCAGTAATGTGAAATGATATAAATCTAAGCTTGTAGCCAAGGGTTTTACTCAAAATGAAGACATTGATTATCATGAAACCTTCTCTCCAATGTCAAGGAAAGATTCATTTAAAATAATCATGGTATTAGTAGCTCATTTTGACCTAGAGTTACANTCAGATGGACGTGAAAACTGCCTTCCTAACTGGGAATCTTGAATAAGAGGATTATATGACACAACTTGAAGGCTTTGATGATAACAGTCAGAAGGCTTGCAAGTTAACGAAGTCTATATATGGACTAAAATAGGTCTCCCATCAATTGTATATTAAGTTTCACAAGGTTATTATCTCATTCTGATTTATTGAGAACATTGTCAATCAATGTATATACCTTAAGGTTAGTGGGACTAAAGTAATCTTTTTGGTCATATATATAGATGATATTTTGTTTGCAAGCAATGATTTAGGTTTGCTACATGAAACTAAGCAGTTGCTCTTTCAAAACTTTGAAATAAAAGATTTGGGTGAAGCATCTTATATTATTGGCATAAAGATTCATAGAGACAGGAAACAAAGAATATTAAAATTGTCTCAAAGGGCCTGCATTGAAAAAGTTTTAGAGAGATTTAAAACGAGTGACTGTACGTCTAGTGTGGCAACTATCATTAAAGGAGATAAATTCAATAAATACCAATGTCCCAAAAATGCATTGGAACAAAACAAATGAGAAGTATTTCATATGCATATGCAGTAGGCAGCTTGATGTATGCCTACCAGAATAAAGATCCCATTGAAGCAAAGTCAGCCAGGATTGGAACATTGGAAAGCTACAAAGAAGGTCATGTGATACTTGCAAGGAACTAAGGGTTACAGTTTGACCTACAGACATGCCAACCAATTGGAGGTCTTTGGGTATACAGATTCAGACTTTGTTGGGTGTGTAAATAGCAAAAAGTCTACTTCGGGATATATCTTTCTTCTTGCTTGAAGGGCTATATCCTGAAGAAGCAGCAAGCAGACTACAGTTGCAACATCTACCATGAAGGCAGAGTTCGTTGCATGCTATGAAGCCACTACACAGGCATTGTTGTTGAAAAATTTCATTCATGGTCTCAAGATTGTTGATTCTATAGTAAGACCAATTAAGATTTTTTGTAATAATTCTGCTCCGGTTTTCTTTTCAAAGAATAACAAGAGTGGAAGTAGAAGTAAGCACATTGACATCAAATATCTTAGTGTGAGAGAGAACATTAAGAGACATGAAGTTTCTATTTAGCATATAAGTACTGGATCAATGGTTGTGGACCCCATTACTAAAGGTTTACTGGTAAAACAATTTAAAGGTCATGTGGACCATATGAGACTTATTGATTCATTTTGTACTTGGTTTCTTTTAATTTTGGTCTATAGACATGAAGTTATTCTAATAAATATTTATTATGCACATTTCTTTGTATTTATCTATGAGGATAAATAAAGTTAGACTCGAATGACCTATAGTGTGACGCCCGAGGAATTCAAATCTCTTAAACATATTATTAAACTAAATGATATATGTTGAGGAGACATTATCATTTAGCTATGATAATGGTTTTAGAGACGTTCATGAAGTTTAAGAGATTTCTAGTCAAAACTCTTTATAATCTCTTTAGAAAAAGATCGTTTTCTGACGACCAATCTTGTAAAAAATCAAAAACTGGGTCAAACGAACTCAGTTTTACTCAAACTGAAGCCCATTATGCTTGTATCAAAACCCTCTACGACATAGTAGATTTTTTTATAGAAGTCAATTCGTTGACCTTTTTAGGCATAAGATGATTATTCATCGCTTACGTGGCACTTTTAACCCGGGCCTTATTTCTAAAATGGAGTTTCACCATTTTGATTTATATCATAAATGGACTCTATTTAGTATATAAATGGTTTTTAATTTGGTTTGGTGAAATCGGAATTCAATTCCGAGGCAGTTAACTTTTGGCCTAAAATCCGAGCCGTAAAACCTTCAACTGTCGAATTTAGCTTAAAACTGCTAAATTCACTGGGTAGTGCCGGCTCTTCACTGATTTGGAAGCCTAGGGTATCAACACATGGCAATAGGAGAAGTTGCTGGAAGATAGAACAAAAAGGACAAAAAGTCATAAAAAGATCTTGACTTTTGAGGGCATTTTGGGTAACTTGCATGAAAGGATAATGTTCCAATGGACCTAGGCTGATTTGAACCCGTATGTTGGCCATCTAGAGGCCTTGGCTTCTCCTATAAATGTGAGATGAGCCCCAGCACCGAAATCACTCAGCCTTGCACCCAAAAACAGAAAAATCCCTCATTCATCTCACTCACATCCTCTCACGGCACCTAGGGGGTTTTTGAGCAAATCTTCTCCAAACTATCCAGAACGTATACACAACCTTGCTTGAGGTGTCCAGAAGCTAACCCAACCTTTAGAATTCATTTTGGAGTCCATTTGAGGTATGAAAGCTTCATCCTCCTCAACTAGCTTCAAAATCGGCTCAATAGAGGGGTGTTGGGAAATTTTTTGTGGTTTTTTCACAACCTGTTTGCATGGGCTGTGTATGATCACTTAGGAGGGTTCTAAAACTATTTTGTATCATGTTTCCATTGATCTTTGGGCTTTGGAATCACGAGAAAACACCAAGAACTCATCCTACACCCATTCAGCCTCTATAGAGTATTTTTATGTGATTTTTGATGCTAACCGGTTTTGATGACTTCCTTTGCTGTTATTTGATTTATCTAACATATATTTGATGTATCTAATATAATGTTTGATGTGTGTTTATTATTGGTTTAGTTCAAGGATCCTAAAGTGCTCAAATGTACTAAAAGTGGAAGCAAGCGGAGCTTGTTTTAAAGGAAAATGAAAAATGTTTAAAATCAACCTATATATTGTTTGTTGGTTGTTATTTTTAATCTTATAGTGGATAACACTCAATCTCATGCCTAAACGTTATGGTGGTGCTTTCCCTTCAGCGGTATAAGCATGAAGTTGAGTGAAAATTGGCTATAAGAGATTCTTCAATACTGTACATATAACTCATAATAAGCCCTTACTTATATGGGGGACGTTTATGCAGTATTAACTCTTGTTTGTTTAAATACTCACCTCAAATTATGCCCTTACTTCGGTGGGGTATTCGAGTGCAATATTGGATGATTTACATTATTGTCCAACAGGATCCTTATGACATGTCCTCACTTATGTGGGATTTCATAAGTTAAATGCTTTGAATAAATTATGGACCAATATGTGAGAATACTCACAAATATGACTTGTTATATATGTATGAGTATACGTATGAATAAAATCAAGTAATGAAAATGAAGTGATGGATAATAATAAAGGCTAAGAGCAAGGATCCTGAAGACTGACCAATTATTATTGATTGGTCACTGATGTATGTTATTTGTATCCATATTGCTAGGCAGTGGTGAATTACTATTATTTTGCGGGAAAAAAGTGTAAGTAATGGAAGTATTTACGGGGCTGACGCTGTTTTCTTTTATATTCAGTTATGTTTTATTCATATGCATGTATTATAAACTGCTCATACATTACAACTACATATTCTGTGAAATGGTAATGATGTGACATTAAGCTGGTGATGTGGCGAGGAGATGGCTGATCCAGTGGACAAAAAAAAAGGGTTCTTGTCCGCACTGGTGATGTGGCGGGGGAGATGGCTGATCCAGTTGGCAAGAGCCTTGTCCCTAAACCTGGTAATAAGAATAGAGACTGGAATGTCGGTTTCAATGCAAATCAACAATCTGCTAAGTAGGGGAGGTGTAACATTCGTTAATTCGGGGTTGGCCCATTATGAGCGGAGTGTAATTTCATGCTGCATTAAGACTAAACAAAGCCTTCACAACGATGCATGAGAAACCATTCATTTCATTCATTATATCTGTCATATGCTTGTTCAATAATTCAATTACCTGTTTATATTGGGATGCAATAGACTCACTTGTTTGCCTATGTAAATGTGATGATGTCATGTTTACATAGACTGTGATGCAGGTAACGAAGGCGGAGACCCATTTGTTAGCTTTGATGACTATTAGGCACTACTTTGTCGGGATGTGCTAAATCCCGGAAGAGACAACATTTTGTTATATTATATGTTTCTTCGTATTTTGTATGTTTTGGTTTTTATTAATTATGGTTTGTAATATATCTAAACAGTGTAATGTTGCAACTGTATGCCGTCTGTAGCATATGCTGCAACTATCTTTTATTTGGTGCATCTGATATGCACATGTTTTAATATTAAAACATCTAGCGTATTTTAATTCACGAGGTATTTCAGTCAGCTCTATTGTGTAATTTAGTTGTTCCCTAGTGTTTTTTAAAAGAAAAAAATATATCCGCTGCAAGACTGATCTCTGAGGTAGTAATGTCACGTGGAAACCAGAGGTTTCTGCTTACAGTTCTATTACATAGAAACCGGGGCGTTACATATAGGAAGTTCATTCATAAAGCTTGACTGCCCTAAAGTACTCATAGAAGGAGTATTATACATCGTAATACATGGAAGGGATGGCTTATTATTTAATGGTTTTACCGTCATGATTCATGTGAAGCATTCCATATTTGAGTGGGAGGATTCCATAAATAGTTGGAATAATAAAAAAAAAAATTATGGTCATACTAAAGAACTTAACACCATGAGGACATGTGTCAAAAAGGCCAAGTGGAAGAATCTAAGAAAATCCCTTATATGGTATGACCTATATGCCACATAGGTATATGGTTTATAATATTTATTAATAAAGATTACGGTGTATGGTAATTTATTCCACAATATTTTAATTATAATTATGGAATCAGCAATAATTGCAATTGATTTGATTTTATATCATTTCATTTTATTCCTTGATGGGAGGAATAATTAAAGCCTACAATTAATTGAGGGTCTTTGACCTAGCCTATAAATACGAAGCATTTGTATTCCATCAAGATAAGGGCAATTAGGCATGAGTCAAAAAATGCCTCAATAATTTTAGTATAATTGCTGCTCTCCTTGCGGAGATCTTCTTGTTGAAGTGCTGTTGCATTAGAGATTCAGTTTGAGCATAATGGCTGGAGGTAATCTTAAAACTGCTTTATTTTTCGTTGCATATTTAGCATAATTTTTTCTTTATGTCTTCACATGGTAGTTGAATAAAATGTCTATTTTTTTTTTGTTTAATAACACATGGAGGACAATTTTAGTTGTAGTATTGGTATGGCGCCCACATGTTGCCTTGCTCCTATTCATGTGGAGGACTATGATAATCCTGCAACACCTTCATCCATAAATGCCAAAAGCCCTACACCTTCCCTCCCATCAAGAGATAAAAATAAATAAATAAAAGGAGTAACTTCACTTAACTTCCCTTGAACTTCTATCACTTTTGTACTTATCTCCCAAAGTTGAAAAACTCTTTATTTAATGTATCAAACTTTCAATTTTTTTTTAATTTCACTCCTCCTATTAGGGTTTGAGGTTAAATCAAATGGTCAATGGGTAAAATGACATTTATTTCCCTGTAAAATTTATAAAACTATATAATTACCTTAATTAAATATTTTTTTAAAAATATGGGTATTTTGGAAATTTTCAAAACCTCCGTTAGGATTTAACAAAAAATCCTAATGGATGGGTGATTGCAAAAGCGATTAAAGTTTAGGGAGGTTAAGTGAAGTTTCCTCTTAAAAAAAACTATTAATTAGGATTTTCTGTTAAATCCTATCAAAATTTTCAATAATACCCTTTTTTTTTATAAAAAAATATATATATATTAAAAAAATTTCAAAGACTCAGTTGTGGGTACTTTTTACAAATTCTGTTAAATCCTAACCAATGCCTAAATCCTTGCAATTGCTTTTTCTTTTTCTCCCTAAAAAAAATGATGGATATTTTAGGATTTTTGACACCCCTATGTTAGGAATTAACCAAAAACTGTAACGAAGCGGTGAAATTGAAAAAATTTGAAAGATGGATACACTAAATTGAGAGTTTTGAAAGTTTATGAGGTAATTGCAAATGTGATAGAAGTTCAGAGGGTTTAAGTGAAGTTTTCAAAAAAAATAAATAATAATTAGTTTATAGCTTGGGACTACTATATAAAAGTAGAGCCCATTGCGTAATTATTGCTCTTGGCAATTTGGGTGCCATAGAAGATTTGGCACTTTATTCATGTTATCCCACCTGCAATTTGGTTGCCAAAAGTCTCCACTTAAACATCAAAGACTTAAAAAAAAAATCAAACATTGTTGCAATTGCAACTTAAGAAGGGGGCGGATGACAATGTTAGTAGCCAGATAGGATTTATGAAGTGTGATCTAGATAGAGTAAGGATGTCAATTGTTTAGTATTTTATCAAATGTGATATGCCTTTTAAGCATGTGGACACTGAGGGGTTTGATGAATTTGTTAATAATTTGGAACCTAAGTTCACAATGCCATTTCATGTTACCATACAAAGAGATTGTATGAATTTATAGAGGGATGAGAAGGAAAAGTTGAAGGACTTGTTGAGTAGTCAAAGGGTTCGTCTTACGACTGATATTTACATGGACATCTTTGCTAAATCTGAATTATAGGTGTCTTACCACTCATTACATTGAATGTAATTGGAAGTTTCATAAGAAAATCCTTAAGTTTTGTCTAGTTCCTAATCATAGTGGTGAGACCATTGGAAGAATGTCGGAGACTGTATTGCTAGAGTGGGGGGTTGATAAGGTTTTCTCAATCCATTGATTATATGAGAAGGAGGATAAAAGATAAAGATTGTACCGTTTTGAGAGGTGAGTTTCTTCACATGCAGTGTACTCAACATATTTTGAATCTTATTATGACCGATGGTTTGAAAGACGTATAGAACTAGATAACAAATTTTAAGAATGCAGTGAGATATATGAAGTCTTCATCAGCAAGGTTGTCCAAGTTTAAGGAATGCGTAGAGAGGGAAAAAATTCATAGTAAGAAGATGATGTGTCTAGATGTTTGCACTAAATGGATCTCAATGTACTTAATGTTGAGCTTTGCAGAAAAGTTTTAAAGAGCCTTTGAACTAATGAGGGAGGAGGATAATTAGTTATTTGTTCTCGGATATCTTGATTGGGAAAATGCTCAGATATTTGTTAAGCTTTTGAAATTTTTTTATGATGTCAAATTGAGCTTGTCTGGTTCATTGTATATAACAGTAATATGTATTTTCAGCAACTTTGTATCATTCAAAACACCTTGAATGATGTGTGTGTCAATGACGGCTAATATGAGAAGTATGACAATTATTGGAAAGTTAAGTGGATGAGTGTTCAATACAACACTTTAAATATTGCAGACGAGGACTTAGATTGGGCTTCTCTGTTCGAAGGACTCAGATTGGGTGGAAAATAAAGAAGGATTTGTGCCAAAAAGGCGTACAATGATTTTTCATAACCCTCAAGCTACAAAATTGGATTTTTTTAGGTTTTTAATGTTGGCTAATTCAGTGTCGAAATATTTTGATGTAATTTGGTTTTAGACAATGTTTTTAGGAATTGTTGATGTAAAAGTTCATGTTTTGTGCTCTCCGTTCGAATTGAGTATTTATCATTTCGAGCTAGACAGTGTAAGGAGCACTTTGAAGACTTCTAGAGAGCTTCTTCCTAAGTCCCGTTCTATTTCCGTTCGAACTAAAGATTTCAGAGTTGGTTGTTCTATTTTTCGTCTTATTTCTAGTTCATGCCGGTAACTTCAGCATTGACCCATTTAGAGTAAAATAATCATAACTTTTGATTTCAAAATCCAATGAAGTTAAACTTGCTGGCGTTGGAAAGATAATTAAAAATTATACAATTTTTTTTTTCATGAAATGTTTTTAATTCCAATGTTTAGGGGGTCAAAATGGGCTGTGAAGAGAAGAAAAAAAACTGAAGCTCTGGAACTTGCTCCAATTCCAACGGAAGTTGTAAAAATTCAATTTTTGGACAACTGACTTTTAGTTTTTAGGGCTACTTTCTCAAGTCTATTTAAGGACTCTTAGAGTATGAATTTTATAAGGATTGGAGGCAATATTTCTAAAGAAAAAATAATTTTTTCCTTTTTCATGTGTTAAAAGAAAAAGTTTAGGTTTTTATGCTTTTAATTACTTACCTCTTAGAGTTTTTGTTGTAAATCACAATCTTTTATCAACCATACTTGAAGCCTATCAGAGGTTCTGGTAAAAAAGATCAATAGAATTTTTTTTTATAGGTTCTGAGGAAACTACTGCGATAGCACGTAAGCGGGTCACTTGTCTAGCACAAATGTGTTTCTCACAAAGGTTTTGTAAGTATAAACATCTTGTAATTTCTCATTCTTCTATAATTGATTAATTTTTTGAGTTTGGCTGCCCGGGAGAGGTTTTACTCTTGAAGAAGTTCTTTAAGAGGTTTCTACTTCGTCACCAAAATATCTGTGTTGATTGATTTATTACTTTCTTATTATTTGATGAATGTTTGTCTGGTTACTAAATTTTTGATTTCGCGTTATTTTAGCATAAACCTATTCAACTCCCCTTCCAAGTGTTGTTTGGAGTCTTATTTATTATTTTCAAGATTTGAACCCAATAGCGGCATGGAAAAATGATAATAGCTTAAATGTGCATATTTTCTCTATTAAAATAAGCATTATTATATCTTGTTTTATTTTAATTCTTGCTTTTTATAATTAATTTTAGAATAATGTTTAATTACTAATTTTAAGTTTAAATAAAACATTTATGCAAGAAATTGTATTTTTTTTTTTATAGGAATTGAAAAAGAAAAGGACCAAAGCGAAAAAAAAAAAAAAAAAAAAAAAGGTCAAAGCAAAGTCAAAATTAAAGTCCAAGCCAAGCCAAAGCCAAAGTCAAGCCAAAGAAAAGCTAAGCCAATAAAGAAGAAGAGGAGAAGTGTGCGTTGGAAGACCATAAAAAAAAAAAAAAAAAAAAGAGATAGAAGTTGGAGAAACAAATGCTTAAGGGATACAAAGATACGATATTCTAATTCAAGTTGAAGACAAGTGTGGCAGTACGAAATCAACGAGAAAAAGGTTTATATCTTCTCTTTATATAAGGAGTTGCACAGACGTGAATTAGTGAGGGTTTTTTCGGTCCTTAGAAGAGGAGCTGCACGCACGGACTGGAATTAGAGGAAGAGGTGTTCAGATTTTTGGAGAGAAGCAGCAACGTACATCTCTTGTTGTAGTTCTAAATTTTTTAGGGAGCCAATCAACAGTGTCATGTGTTTTTATTTCTTCCTTAATTTATTTTATTTTGTTAATGTTTAGCACTTTGATTATGGAATGTATTCTCATAATCATGAGTGGAAGCTTAGTATTTTTATTATGTGTTCTTGAGACTGTTTTATTAATTTGTTCTTCATAAATTAATGATTAGATTTTGGGGATGATTTTAATTTGAGAATAGTTTCATGTTACAAGTTTATTTTGATTCATTTTGATTTTTGTTTATATCAAATGCTTAGTTTGTTTGATTTGTTATGATTCGAAAATATAGTGAATACTTAATTTATTGTAACATTGTTATTAAAATTTAATTCTCACCAACCCATTTTTAATTTATCTTTATTTTTATTCGTGCCTAATTGTTCAAACTCTTTTTAATTAATTTAGTTTAGTTGCTTTAAGTTTATTTTATAATTAATCATCTTTATTGCTCTACTTTAAAAGTGGAAAACAATTCAATTTATTTTTCTACACTATAATAGGATTTTTACTCAGAGTCTATCATTCCCTGTGAATCGACCTTGTGCTTACCGAAATTTTATTACTTGTGTTAGCCTACACTTAGATTTGCACTCTTTTTGGCTCAAGAATTAACTAGCATGATATGGTCATCACTACAGAATAATTTTCACTTTTGGTCAAGGCCAAAAAGAGGAAACGAGTACCTAGCTATTCGCACTCGCAAGTTCCTTGGGTGATTATTTGGAGTGGTCTGTGAAGAAAATCATAATCGTAAAAGAAAAAAGAATTAAGGAAAATAAACACAAGAATTTACATGATTATCTACAGGTTAAAGCTTAATTTATAAGCTATATTTTGCTCTTAATAATCCCTATTTAAACTTTTTCTATAAAAAAAAAAGCTCTGTTTTTCAACAGTCTCAGGCTGTATCCAAACGAAATCATATATGTAAACAAAATCATGGTTCTGAATGGCCGAAGATCCAACAAACCTGCATTATATAATTAACCTCGTACCCCCCTCCATCTCTAGATATCAACTTTCAAACAAGCATCAAAAGCGTTATTCATTTATATATTTCGACTTAATTTGATCACTCCCCCTCTTCATTGAGAGAAGGGTAACGTAGAAAGTGAATGTGTTAGTGGATATGAGTTAGTTTTAGTAACTGGTAGTAGTTGTCGCTGTATTACACTTATATATTTTTGTGTTATTAGAGTAGAGGGGGTATTGAATATTGTAATCAGACATTTATGTCTTGTGTTCAGCCCAGATTGAATTCATTTGTGATCTTCCCTACCTGCAAAGAGTTTATTATATTTCTATTTCTATTCAATTAGTCGTAAATTCCTATCAGACAATCAATGATGCATTAATGCATGTGTACAGTAACTCTCTACACTATCCGCATAAGAAATCAAAC
>FXXK01003280.1:5695-16986 GCA_900184695.1 Betula pendula | reverse complement strand
ATTCGGCCCTAGTAGGGAAATTCTTGGGGAAAATGGGCGGGGAATCTGGAAAAAAAAAAAAACAAAACCATTTTGCTAAAAAAAAAAGCCCATTTATAACCAAATTTTTTTTCCATTGGATTTTTTTGAAAAGGTTAAAAAGTTTTTTCTTGCAAAAGATGGTTTAAAGGGAAAAAAAAAACTTTTCCAAAAAAAAAAACAAGGAAAAAACCTAAGGGGGTCAGGTTTCAATTATTTTCTTCCAAAAGAACAAACCCTTCTTTTTTTTTGGAAAACAAAATTTCTTTTGAAAAGACAAAAGCGATTTTTTATAAAAAGATAAAAAAGGCAGGTTGTTTTGATTAGGGTTAAGAAGGGGAATTCCGAATGGGGAAATTTCAATTTTCCACAAAAATCATTTGAATTAAAAAAAAAAAAAAAAAGAAAAAAAAAAAGAAAAAAAAGAAAAAAAAAAAAAAGAACTTTTGTTTGTAATTTTAAAAAAAAAAGCGAAATTTTTTACTTTTTTGGTTTGGATACTTGCTTTGAATGATCTTTTTTTGTTAAGTTTTTCTGTAGTTTAAGAAAATCCAAAAAATGGGTTTTTTGGAAGGCAAAAACTTGGAAAAAATTTTTTTGGCCCCCATAAGTTCTTTTTTGGGTTTAAGGAAAAAAAAAGCCGTTGAACTTTGGTTGGGTTTTTGGGGTCCGGGAAAAAGGGTTTAAAGGAATTATTTTTTTTAATATTAAAACAAACGAAGAAAGACTTTTTTGTGCTTTTTGAAGGGCAATCTGCTTTAAAAAAAAAAGAAAGAAGCTAAAAGGAAAGTGGGATAGCATTTAGACATTTTTTTTTTCAATCAAAAAGTTATTTAAGCAAACTCTTTTTCTCTCTTTTCCTTTCCTTTTCCCTTTTTCCGTTGTTTTGGTTGTTTGAAAATTGGAGAAAAAAAGGAGGAAGGATTTTTTTTGCTATTTTTTAACAACCTTTGGTTAATTTATTTTTTTGCTATTAATATGTTATTCTTGGGCTACAATTTCCCACTGGTTTCTTAAGGTTAGAGCTCTTTTTTTTAGGGAGCAAAAAAAAAGATGGCTCAATCTCTCGTTTTATGTTTTATAAAATAAAAAAAATTTCTTAAACTTCCCGGGAACCAAAAAAAAAAAAAAACCCAAAGTCCACGCCTTCTTTTTTTACAATTTTTATTTGGGCCAAATTCAAGGGCTGCTTCCATTTTTTTGAATCTAAAACCATCAAATCAAGTATTTTTTTTTTCCCACAAAAAAAAAAAAGGTTTATTTTGCTTTTATTTAACAAAAAAGTTTCCTTTCTTTTTAAATTTCAAATATTTGATTTTCCTCTAAATTTTTTTCAAAAAACACTTGCTTTAATTCCTTTTTAATTATCCGGGCTTTTTTGTCTTTTCAAAAGATTTCAAAAAAAAAAAAAAAAAAAAAAAGAAAAAAAAAGTTGTTTTCTTCGGGAAGCATTTGGAAAAAAAACCTTTTTTTTTTTGGGGGACCCCCCCTTTTAGGTTCCTTTGGGGAAAAAAAAAGTTTTCCCCTAAAAAAACATTTTTGAAGAAAAACTTTTTTTACCTTTTTTCAAAAAAAAATTTCCATGAAAAAAAAAAAAAAAATTTGGTTTTATAAAAAAAAAAATTGGGGCCTTTAAGCAAATGGGTGTTTTTCCCCAAAAGATTTTTATCCGCCCAATTTTCCCAAAAAAAAAGGATCCCCTAACTAGGGCGGGAAATATCCCTTTAAAAGGCTCCACATTTTTAAAGCCCAATAAAAAACCGTTTAAAACTATCCTTGACACAACGAGGAAAATTCTAAACCTTTCCAAAAAACTGGGGGGGTTTAAGGAAAGTTTGCTTATTAAAAACAAAGTCGGTTTGTGCTTTATGTAAAGGTTTTTTCTTCCTTGAAAAAAATTCTTCTTTTTCAAACAAAATTTTTCCTTTTGATAAAAAAAAAAACTTGCTTTTCAATGCCTATTAAAATTATTTTAAGGGGAAAGTTAGGGGAAAAAGGAGTTTTTTCAACCTATTTATTTTTTAACAAAAAGAAGAAAAGAATTGAAAAATATTAAAATTTTCATTATTTAAACCCACCGAAATATAGTTTTTTTAAAAAAAAACTTTTAAAGGAAAAAAACCACCAATTAGTTTTTTTTGGCCCCATTTTTATCCTAAAAAAAACTCATTTAGGGCCAATTTTACGATAACTTACTGGGGAAAGGCAAAAAAAAATGTTTGGAAAGGAAAAAAAAAACTAAAAAAAATTTTCTTATTACCAATGAAAAAAGGGATTATTGTTTTTTATTTAAGTACGAAATTTCCAAAAAAAACAAAAAAAATTAAGGTTCAAAAAAAATTTTAAAATCACTTGGTTTAATTAGCTAGGTTAAAAACTATTGTGCAAAATTAAAATCATGAATTTTCACAATAAAAAAAAAAATAAAAAACAAACCCCAAAAAAAAAAAATGGGCCACCCCACTAAAAAAATTTAGGGTTACAAAGAATTTTGTGGGATTCCCTTGGAATGTTTTAAAAAAAAAGGGTTTATTGCACAATGAAAAGCGGAAAGAAAAGTTTAGAAAAGAAAAAAAAAAAAAAAAAAAAAAAAAATCCATTTTAACCAAAAAAAAAAAGGAAATTTTGGGAAAGGTAAAACAAAAAAAAGAAAAGCAAGGTAAAAGAAATTTAATTTCATTTCAAACCCAAAAAACAAAAAATCCCAAAAATTACACTTCAAAAAACCTCATTTTTCTCACACAAAAAAAAACCCCACAAAAAAAAAAGGGAATTAAGCTCTTGCTTTTAAATTTTCTTACGGCCAAAAAAGTTGGTTTTAATGTTTTTTCTTTCTTACGTGGGGACAAACTCTTTTTTTCAAAAAAAAAAAAAACCAATTGAATTGCAGCTTTTTTTTACCCCAAGGAAAGTTTTAAATTAAAAAGGAATTTTTTGTATCTCCACAGTTTGTAAAAAAAAAGGGGGTTTTTCTTTTCCATTTTTGCTTTTTTTTTTCCTCTTTGAAGTTTTACAAAAAAAAAAAACAATTTTTTTAGTTTCTTTTCCAAATTTCCTTTTTAAATTTTGGGTCTTAAAAAAAAAAAAATTTAAAAAAGGTTCGGCCTATATTTTGTATTTTTTGGCCCAAAGTTAGGTTTCCCCCAAAAAAAAAATTAAAAAAAAAACCCAAAGGTTTTTCCAAAAAAAAAAAGCTTTAAAGGCTTTTTTTTTAAAAAAAAACCTAAGTTTACTTTTTCCTACCCCCTTAACTAGGGAAAGAGAAAAAAAAACCAAAAAAAAAAAAAACTTGTTTTGGCACCGCATTGAATTTTGGGGAAATTTTTTTTTTTAAGATAAAAAAATCCAAAAATCACATTCAATAAATTTTTCCCACCATTTGAATTTTGGGAAAAAATTCTAATTTCAAAACTATTATTGAATAATTATTATCGGGCTTTTCAAAAGTTCAATTTCTCTTGTTTTTCAAAAAGTTCTCTTTTTAAAAAGGGGCAATTCAACAAAAAAAACTTTAACAAAAAAACTTTATTTCAAATTCAGGTTCAAAGGGGGCAATTTTTTTTAAACTTTTTGAAGATGAAGCACAAAAGAAAAGTTTTTGCGTATTACGTTTCATAAAAAAAAAACCCACTTAATTAATTTTTTTTTCCTTTTGTTTGTTAAATTTTTTTTTTTTGGGCCCACAAAAAAACAACTTTGCTTAATAAAAACTTTCTTTCCCTTCCTTGGTTAGGAACTAAAAAAAAAAAAATTTTAATTTTCCTTCTTTTACAAAAAAAACCTTTTTTCTTTTTTTTTTCAACTTTGGGGGCAATTTTTCTCAAAAGGTTTAAACTTCCTTTTTTTTTTTTTTCTTTTTTTTTTTTTTTTCTTTAATTAATTTGAACTTCAAATTGTTTTTTTAAAAGAACATAAAACTCGCTTATTCTAATTTGGTTTACCCCCACTTCTTTTTTTCCTATTTTTGATAAAAACATTTCTTGAAAAAGGTAATTTAATGGGGTTTTTTCACTTTTTTATTAAAGATTTTTTCCTAAGATTAAAATTAGAAAAAACCATAATTTTCCCAAAAAAGAAAAAGAAAATCAGTTTCCCTTCTTACGTCCGCCTCAACTTTTATGTTTTTTTCTCTTTTGGGCCCCTTTTTTAAGTTACCCAAAAAAAATAAAAGACCTCTAATTTGGTTTTTTGCTACTTTTGAAAAATCTTTCATTAAATCAAAACTTTTTGGGGGTTCAAAATGGGTTCAAAATTTCTCTGAATAAACAAAAACTTTCAGCTCTACCAAAAAAAAAAAAAACCTTGTTTTTCCCCTTTATTTTTTTGGGGGGGGCTTGTCAAAAAAGTTTGACAGACTTCAAAATTTTCTCCATTTCTTTTTCCTTCCAACACCAAATTATTAAGGGTCTCAATCCAAAAAAATATAAAAACCAATTTAAATTTTTATTTAACAAAAAAAATTTTTTTCTTCTTTTGAAAAAGTTCGGGGGAAATTTTTCCCATAAAAAAAGCCGAAAAAAAAAAAAAACACTTTGGGATTTTGTCCACTCCTCAAAAAAAAAAAAAAAAAAAAGAAAAAAAAAAAAAAAAATTTTTTTTTTTTTGCCCCACTTTTTTTCTTTTTTGGAATTTCTTTGGGATTCTTAAAAAACTTTTGGACTACTTTTCTTCCATTTTTTTAAAGACCATTGAAAAAAAAAAATTTTTTTAAGGGGTAGGGGAAAAACTATTAAATTATTGGGTCCTTTTTTTAAAAAAATTTTTCTTTCTTAAAAAGAAACCTTTTAAAAAAAAAATATGTTGTTGTTTAAGATTGGAAGGATCAGTTTTTGTGATTTTGAAAAATTATTGGTATATTTAATTAAACTAACTTTTTTTCCAAAAAAAAAAGCCGTAAAAAAACTTTTCTTGGAACAAAATTTTTCCGGGCAAATTTTTCCACCTTTTTTTTAAACCAAAAAGGGGGTTTGGTTTTCCATTTATTTTTCAAGTAATTTTCCAAAATTTTATAATTATGGGTTGTTTTTTTTCCCTTTTTAAAATTGTGAAAGGTGACCCAAAAAATTTAAATTGCCTTTCTTTATTTTTTTTTTTTTGCAAAAAAAAAACTTCTAAAAAAAAGAAAACTTCAAAGGGAATTTTTCCTTTAATTTTACTTCGAGTCCCAAATTATTTCTGACCTAAAATTTTTTTTTTTTACTTTTTTTCTTCGTTAAGTTCCGATTTTTTGAACCTTTGCGCTTTTTGCATTGGCTTTTAAAAAGATTTTTGTACTTAAAAAAATTCTCTGGGGAATTTGTTGCTTTTATAAAAAATAAAAAAAAAGAATGTTAAATATAAAAATTTAAAAAAATTCCTCTTGAGTTTTAAAAAAACCCAAAATGTTTAAATTTTTACCAAAAATGGGACTAAAACCTATTTTTTTTTTTTTTTTTTTCCCTTTTAGGTTTTAAAAAAAAAAAAATTATTTTTTTTTTTTTAGGAAAAAATTTTAAAAAACTTCAACTTTTTACCTCTCTTTTTAAAATTAATCACCCATTTTTTGGCAAATTTTGGTTTTTTCCCTCCCAAAAGTTTTTAAAAAAAAATCTTTTTTAATTTTTTTTAGTTGTATCAATAAAAAAACCTCCAAAATTGTTTGCCCAAATGTCCTTTCTCCCCCTCTGTTAGGGATTTTATTTAAAAGGGGGGTGTTTGAAAATTTACCTAAAAAAAATTCCCTAAAATTTAATTTGATTTTTTAACTTTTTAAATTTTTTAAAAAAAAAACTAAAGGGAGCATTCCACAATGAAACCTCGCTAAAAAAATTTTCTCTAAAAAAATTTAAAAAAACCTTCTTAAAAAAAAATTTTCTTTTTTAACCTTTAAAGTTTAGATTTTAAAGCTTTAAAGCCCACTTTTTTTTCCAAAAAAAAAAAAAGAAAACAACTAAAAAATTTTCAAAAAAAAAAAACCTCCTTTCTTAAATAATTTAATTTTACTTTAAACTTAAAAAAATATTTTTATTATTTTTATTTGGATGAAAAAAAAACCCAAAAGCTTTTTTTAGGGACCTCTTTGCATTTTAAAAAAAGTTGTTTTAACTTAGGGTTTAATTTTAAAACCCAAAGTTTTTTGATTTTTTTCATAGGGGTCACCAAAAGGGGGAACCCCCCTATTTTGTGGGGTTTTTCCTTTTTAAGCCGTTTTTGGGAACCCACGGGGGCAATGGGGTTCGGGATTTGTTTCCTTTGGTTCTTTTGGGGGGTCACGGAACCGGGTTTTTTTTGGGGGGGTTTTTGGGGCCCGTTTGGGGACCCCAAAACATTGGGGTTTTTTTTTTTTTTTTTTTTTTTTAACCAAAAATTTTTTTTAATTTGTAAAATTTTTTTTTTTAAAAAGGGGGGGGTAAATTTTTTGGGGGGAAATTTTTTGTAAAAAAAAAAAATTTTTTTAAAGGGGTATAAAAAAAAGGGGTCATTTTTTTTTTCCAATTCTTCCTTTCTTGACGGTTCGATTTTAACAAAAAAAAAAAAACCCAAAAACAGGATTTTTTAAGGGGGGAACCATTTTGGGCAAAGAAAAAAAAACAAATTGGAGAAGGGTTTTTTCCCGATACCCACTTTAAAAAATTTGAAAGATTTTGGGGGGAAAAAAAAAAACCTTTTTTGGGGGGGGGAACAATTTTTTGGGGCAAAAAGGGTTTGACCAAATTTTTTCCATGGGGGGGTAAAAAGTTGGGGAAAATTTTTAATTCCATTTTTTTTTTTAAAATTTTATTTAAAAAAAAATAAATTCTTTAAAAAGGAAAAAAAAAAATTTTTGGGGGAAACATTTAAAAAAAAAAATTTTTTGGGGGGAAATTCTAAAAAAAAAAATTTAAAAAATTTTTTCCTTTTTAGGGAAAAAGGGGGAAAAAAAAAAGGGGAAAAAAAAAAAAGGAAAAAAAAGGGGGAAAACCCACCAAAATATTGGAAAGGGGAAAACCCCCCCCAAAATTTTTGAAAAAAAATTGCGGGAAAAAAAAAAAAAAAAAAAAAAAAACAAAAAAAAAAAAACAAAAAACAAAAAAAAAGAAAAGAAAAAAAAACTTATGGAGTTATCTGTAAAGGCATGTTTGCTCAAAGGGATTTATTTACATTTACCTTTAAAATAAAGGTAGAAAATCTTCAATAAAATTGCAAAAAAAACATGTGTGCTATATTTGAAGACAAAACGTACTATTATCCAAACATTTTACTGAACATAGTCAAAAACATTTTTGTTTTTTTTTTTCTATGTGATGTCACCTTAAAACAAAAATTCTCAACCTAATGTGTAGAATTGTTGCTTAAAACAAAAGTTAAAAACAAAAGTATTAGCCACTTAAAACACGGCCACATCAGCCAGTATGATTATGGATGTGATAAATGAATATAAAGAATAAGCATTACTCTGACTTCCTTAAAGCTTAAGATTCCTTATGTGAATTAGTATAAAAATGGGACTCACATGTGGACAAGCCAAGATATATATATATATATACATATTATTGAACTTAAAACTGCCCCTTAAGCGATCTTCTATACTAAAAAACCCCCCTTGTAAGGATGGATCATTTTCTAAAGATTAATTCATCTTGCACAATATATCCTTTTTTCTGTGAATCGAAACTCAACCTACCCCCTCGTCAGCGAAAAAAAGGATATATTGTTGCAAGATGAATTTAATTCTTTAGAATTGATCCATCTTACAGGTTTGAGTATAGAAGAGATCGCTTAGGGCGGCAGTTTAGTTCAATAATATGTATATATATAATATATCTGCTTGTCCACATTGTGAGTCATTTTTATACTAAATTACACATAAGATCTTAAGCTTTAAGGAAGTCAGAGTAATGCTAATTCTTTATATCAATTATCACAATCCATATACATACTGGCTGATGTATGGCGTGTTTTAAGTGGTAATATACATTTGCTTGTTTTTACTTTCTGTTTAAGCAACAATTCTACCACATTGTTGAGAATTTTTGTTTTAAGTGACATACATAACAAACAAAAAAATGTTTTTGACTATGTCATTAAAATGTTTTGGATCAATAGTACGTTTGTCTTCAAATATTAGGCAATGTTTTTTTGTCAATTTTATGAAGATTTTTCTACCTTTATTAAGGTAAATGCTTAAAATAAATCTTTGAGCAAACATGCCTTATACAGATAACTCCATAGTTTTTTTTTTCTTTTCCTTTTTTTTTTGGTTTTTGTTTTTTTTTTTTCGCAATTTTCAATTGGTCTTCCATGTGTCCCCTTTTCTTTTTTTCTTTTTTTCTTTTTTAAGATTTAATTTTTTAGATTTCAAATTTTTAAATGTTTCATTTTTCTTTTTAGAATTTATTTTTTTAATTAAATTAAAAAAAATGAATAATCACTTACATTGGAATTGTCAACCTTTTTGCAATGTCCCCCAAGGTTCAATCTCCAAATTTAGTTGTTATCGAACTTCCAATGTTTGCAATTGTCCCCTATCCGTTTTGGGTTTTTGTTAAACTCGAACGTCAGAAGAGATGAAATGGCCTTTTATACCTTAAAAATTTACAAATTCCCAAATTACCCCTAATTACAGATAAAAAATTGTAAAAAAAAAAAAAAAGAACCCACGTTGGGTCACAAGCAAACCCACGGTCGTGACCCAGCCAAAGGACATCGAACCCATGGCCGTGGGTCACGGCCAGACCCACAATAGGGTCTGGTGACCTATGAATCACTTGTTAATTAACTAAAGTACATTTTTAATGCAAAGAGTCTAAAAATTGGTTTCACCAATAAAATATAATATTTAGTTAAAGTACATAAATATTAAGAGAGTTTGATATTTAGTGGTTTGGAAAAGTGGCTAGCTAAATCAACTAAAGTAGATTTTTAGAGTTAAATTTAGAGAAATTTTAACGAGTTCATTGTGAATGCTCTTAGTTTTTTAAAATTAAAAATTTAAAAATCAATAAATTTAGGGATTTAGGTAATTTCACACCCCTTAATAAATCCTAACAGAGGGGAGACATTACAAACAATTGGAAGTTTGATACACTAAATTAAAAAATTTTAAACTTTGGAGGGACATTGCAAAAATGGTGATAATTTAAGAGAGTAAGTGAAGTTATTTCTAAAAAAAATTATTTTAACCTAAGGAAAAAAAAAAAGGAAAAAAAACTAGGTAGTTATCTGTAAATACATGTTTTAGATTTATCTGTAAAGCACAAATCAGAGATTTTTAGTATCTTTAAGCAATGCAAAGCGCAAGTCAAAAATCGGACTAGAAGAAAAGTAAAAAATTTTAGGTCAGATAATGGACTCGAGTATAAAGATTCTGAGTTCTTAGAGTTTTGCAAAATAGAAGGCATTATTGGTCACTTCACAATTAAAGGGACACCATAACATAATGGAATTACTAAAATGATGAACAAACCTTGTTAAAAAGGTGAAATGCCGGATTGTCAAGAAATTTACGGGTTGAAGTAATTAATTATATACATATTTCATCACAAACCGATCTCCATCTACAACAACATATTTTAAAGTTCTAGAAGAATTAAGGACCAATAAATATAGTTTCCCTACCTATTTTCATGTCATAAATGGAGAGTAGTCAAAGTTAGATCCAAGATCAAGAAAAGTGCTTTTTTTTTTTTTTTTTGAGAGTGACATCAAGTGTTTTTCGGCTATGGGATCCGACTTCAAAGAAGAAATTTGTTAATAAATATGTTATATTTGATGAGACTATATGGTGAGGAAGAATGGAGATGAAGTGTCAATTGACAGCCATAAAGGGAAACAAGTTGTCAGAGCTGAACTAGTTCTGATGAGCCCGTCCACGAATTGACGCCCCATTGACAAAAGTGATATGAAAGATACATAGCACCAAGATTCAGATTCCTTATTTTTGTTAACTAAAGGCAAAGAGAAACATAATTGAAAGGCGACCGAGAGGAATGATTTTTGAGGATATGGTTTCTAATTATAAGGAATCTAATAGTGAAGATCATTAATAACTTTTAGTGATGTTATGTCATAGGGTAAATGAGTGTAACAATTAGATGCGAGTATTGATTTAACACCAAACCATGAAGCCTATTCATAAGAAAAAAAAAAAAAAAGAGAGAGAGAGGAGAGTAAACTTCTGAGAATTGCCCAAGGTGATTAAGAAAGGTCCCCCTGTAGAGCGAATGAATTGAGTCTATGCAAGGCGAAGAGTTTAGTTAGCAAGTTTGTGGGGCCAAACGATTACCAACTAAAGGAAATAATACAGGTAGTTATTGGACTACCAAACTCTTGGTAGCTGCATCTCAAGTATCCTGCTTGAACTGATTGTAGCTCTTGAGAGTATTGTAGTTTGTGATTGCCTTTAGAGACTTTGACAGAGATGACTTGAGCGATTATATATCATAATAGTTGATAGAATTCAAATCATGGTGGAAATTTATTGATGTGATTTGATATTCTATCAAATCATGTGGGCACAAGTTTTGTTTCTCTTCCTAGTAGGTAGGAGTACTAGGTTAAAAAAGCCTAGCTGACCTGGTTTATTTTGACCTACCTTTGGCATACATATAGGCGACCTTTTGTTTTTGAGATATAAAGATTGGAAAGAACTAAAATTGTTGTACTAGAGAAAAAGAAAATGAAGAAAACCCTTTACAACTGTGATACAAAAATCCTTAATTACTCTGGTAGCTGCATTATTGGTTTGAAATGAGTGTCACGTAGAAGAAAAACACTACTCTTTGCCGTAGAATTAAAAGCAAGAGTAATTCTTTTTGTCTTGTGTGAGAAAATGAGGTTTTGAGTGTATTGGATTTTGGGTTTGAATGATATTTCTTTACTGCTCTTTTGTACTCCAATTCTTTGGTCAATGGATTTTTTTCTTTCTACTCTCCGCTCATGTGCATACCTTACATCAAGGGAATCGCAAAATTCTTGTACTATTGTGTGTGCCCATTTTGTGTTATTTATTGTGATCATGATTTATTGCACAATAGTTACCAGCTAATTACCAAGTGATATTGACCCATTTGTTTTGGATTCATGTACTTATAACATAATTCTATGGTATAAGAATTTAGTTTCTTCAAACATTGCCCCAGTAGTATCGTAAATGCTAATGAGTTAAGGATAATGGCCAAAACTAATGTGTTCTAAGTTTTTACATATTCGTGTATATGAAATTTATATTTCAATTCTCTCTTGTATAATGTGACTCTTCCTAACTTCTTAAAATAATTTCTAGGCATGAAGCAAAGTTTATCAGGAAAATTGTT
>FXXK01003279.1:0-10627 GCA_900184695.1 Betula pendula | reverse complement strand
ATAAAAAAAATCAGATCTCCACTTCCACAATCCAACCACTGAGAGTGTTTTAGCATGTTAAAAGAGTTTACATGTTTGCTGATTTTTTTTTACAGGTCTAGGAAAAATCAAATTTCTAAATATACAATCTATTCTAACTAATGCAATATAAATTAATAATTTTTACACACTGATCCTGTAGGAATTGATCTCCTTAAGTCTAAAGATAGTACGGAGACTACATTGATTAAATTTTACTCACAGAGGCAAACAAACATTTTGAATTACATTTAATCCATACCTTAAAACACCATGGTAATACAAAATTGATCAATTGAAATGACTTGAAAGATTTCAAACAAATGCTATAATACCATTGATTCAAGAACATCCTACCAAATATATTGGGCTATATGCTAATTACAGAGATGGGGATGATTCTGGTTCTCTATTTTAAATCACCTAAGCAAAACATGGAGATTATCAATGGGTAAGTATAATGTTTATGGGTATCAAGAAAAGAAGCAACCTAATCCATATATGATGTTCAGAGAGCTTATGGGTAATTAGAAAAATAAATTCTAATAAGAACAGAGTTACTGTGTCAGGTAGAAAAGAATTTAGAGAAAATAAATCTTTGTTTGTTCCTCCTAATACTCATCTGGCTATTACAAGGAACAAAATTTTGTCTTACCCAATCTTTTTGTTTTACACAATACTCATTACAGTCATGACCCAACAATGAAGAGAAAAAGTCAAGTATATTTCTATGCTCAGCCGTGAGTCTTAGTGGAAAAAGAAAAATAACTAAAATTAGTTCCTCAAAAAGGAACTCCATTAATGTCGTGAGTCAAGATCCTAAAGGGAATTCTGATTTTCCTTTCTAATAATAATTAAAACACACGGTAACGGAATCAAAGTATGAAATACAAGAATTGCAAAGAAAACTTTTAAATGCATAAAGTGTTTGGAGAGAAAAGGGAGGGGGAGTGGGGAATTACCAGCCTTGCAGCTTTCCTGATTTCTAGTTCCCCTGCGAGAGTTGTGAGAAGTGAAGAGTTGTGGGTCTACGTGGGTCTTTAAATAGGAGGGCTTTGAGTTGTTTCACCAATGGGTTCTTGACATCATCGAGAGGTTTGGCCCAGTGCATGACTGAGGTGTGTCAAGGGGAAAATAAATGGCTGGACGTGTGGTAACTCGAGTTTCGGAGCACAACATATCAACTGCCGCTGGTTTATTCTCAACTGGGCTTCAGACCATGAAATGAGCTATTGGGTCTTTAGAGGAGTATTCCTTTTGTGCAGTAATGTGGGCCATAAAGGAAGGATTACAAGGATGAGTTTTTTAACATAGGAGGTGACTTCTAAGTCCATTGGGCCATTTATCATCTTTAATAAAATAAACACATATAGATAGATATTTTTATAAATATTTCAATTAGTTAATATTATTAGTAATTAATAAAAACACACAATAAAATTAGGTCCACTATTTCTAAAAATTACTGAAATTTCTAGAACGCTATAGATGTCACTAACATGCAGTGAAAACATCTAGACATTTAATATAACAAGGTATAACACATAACACATAAAGCTGACGAAATACATCTACATTTAAACTTTTACATGTGCCCATTACATATAAAAGAATGGCTATACAAAAATGTCACATGCGACACAATGTCATAGACATATCATGAATTTTATAGACATAACAAAAGATATACAAAAGGTAGACTAAAACATTACTCTAACACAAACGCATCTAGCATCCCATGACCTCAATCATAGTAGCCCAAGTATAAGGCTACCGAATCGTCATCAACACTCTTGATGCTTGCATCAACAACATGATCTACGCAGCTGTGGTGTCACCATATTCATACATGCAGATAAATGAGTCCACATTCTCAGTAAGTATTGAAAAGTCAATGACTTTTTACAATGAGCTGACCTTTTATTTTCTACTATGAGTTTACAATAACAGCTATCATTGGTTTTGTTGAAACTGGTGTCCAAAACTCCAATTGATCGTAGGATTATTTTTGTTGTAACGAATATTGATTAATTATTTCCTGAGTGAATTATTGAACATTGAGCATATTTGTTAAATGTTTTACATGGCATATATGTGTTTTGAATATTTACCTGATATATGTATGTAAAGGTCCTTAGGTTACATTGTATTGACTACAGTATTAGTAAAGTATTTTTAGCACACATGAAGATCATAGTCAAAAGATCCTTGTAACTTATAAAATATTTTGTTCATAGTCATAAGTGAAATTGAGCTAGACTATATCATGGTCAACCTAGGTGATCTATCTTGATCCAGTGAAGCGGAGATAGACTTTAGGTTGACATGATGGTGTAATAGCAAGGTGGATATACATGTACACAAGCTATATATTGAACAGGACCACGTAAGTCATTGTTCTTTCTAATAACTGTCAGAAAGAATAAATATATGTGCACGGCAACTTATAACTGTTACTCTTAATCCTGAGAAATTAGTGAATCAGATGTCAAGTGGACATCACTTTGATGTATTAAAGAGTGAGACCAATCTTTAGTCAACACCTCTATACGTTGGGTACGACATGAAGCATTGTAGAATATCTCTCTTCAAGAAGGAATTCAAATATTTTTTTTGTATAAACAAAGTAATAGGGAACATTCCTCTTGTTTTAGGATTGATAAGAATATTTTATCTTGTATCTCAAGTTTGAGTGGGTTTCAGTAGAATTTACCTAAAATAGATGTATAAGGGTGAGAGGAATCTCACAGGGTACAATGAGATAAAATAAAAAGTTCGAATCCGATAACTCAAGAAAAAGATATAATGAAGAAAAATGACAGTTAATCATCTTTGGTTCAACTGCGGAATAAATTCCATATAGGGGTAATATGTATTTAATAAGTATGTCAAGAAGGATTAATTGTATTTTAACCAAATATGAATTAGAATGCAACACATTTGTTTAGAAGAATCATCTGTGATTTTTAGTCAGGTGTGATGAGTCATTGGGTGACAAATTTTCACAAAGGCCTAAGGAACCTAATTCTATTTTCTTTTATGTCCTTTATTGAACTGATGTAAATTGATCAAAGTAAATATGTTCCTCATTTATTTAATTAAAGATTTATTTAGGGAAAAATATAAAAAAGCCCCCCATACTAACAGTCAAATTGAAAAGAGCCCCCCGAACTAATAAGTGATAGATGTCGACCTCTCAAACTATCAAAATGTGATTAAAAAAAAAAAAAACCTCTTTTCAAATTTTTTTCCTAAAAAATACCCCTTAGTTTTTTATAAAAAAAATATACTTAACTTTTTTTCTTTTTTATTTATTAAAAAAAAAAATTGGGTAGTCGGCCACTCCAAACACCATACAAAATAAAATAACAAAAAAAATGGCTTTGGGGTGGACGATCCACCCCCATGTGGTAGATCGGCCATCCCATGCCTTTTATTTTATTTTATTTTTACTTTGTATAGTGTTTGGGGTAGACGACCACCCCCCAATTTCTTTTTAATAATAAAAAAAGTTAAGTTTATTATTTTTTATTAAGAACTAAGTGTATTTTAGGAAAAAATTTTGAAATTGTTTTTTTTTTTTATCATATTTTGGTAGTTTTGAGGGATCGACATCTACTACTTGTCAGTTCAAGGGGGTTCTTTTCAATTTGATTATCAATATTGGGGCTTTTTTATATTTTTTTTCCATTTATTTATTTAGGTTGTTTTTATTTAAATAAAACAATGGACTTTGAATTAATGTTCAAGCTTGTTTTATTTTATTAAAAACATGGGTTAGGAGAATTTATTTCTAAGAGCCTTGTATGAAGAGATTTTGGGCTAAAAGATTTAATTCATAAGCTTAGTCCAAAGGGTAAAAAAATTGGGCTCAAGAGATGAAAATAAGAGGCCCAAGCCAAGACCAAGTAGAAAATGGTTAGGGAAGAATCCTAGCCCTAGTCGGCCCCCTATGGCCGACCGCCACTAGGTAATTAATCCTTAGTGGTTTAACAAATCCCTATTTGAGAATTGTTTTATTTTTCTATTTTCCAAATTTACATCCTAATTGAATTCTAGAATTTTCTCCACCTCCTCTTCAACTAAACCTAAATCTATAAATAGAGGTTCATAAGAAGTATAGACACACAAGTTCTACAACAAGTAGCAAGAGAAATGTTAGAAGGTGTCAGAAAATATTCTAGAGAGTTTTTTATGCTCATGCTTCTAGTTGTGAGTCTACACTAATAGTCATATTCAATCATCAAGAAAAAGTTCTTAAGATTGAAGAACTCTATTCTTTGTGTTCATGACTTTCTTCGTGTTCTTGGTGATTCATAATTCTTGAAGATTCAAAGTTCTTTGTGTTTTTCGTGTTTTTCATCAATCTTCGAAGATCATCAATAACAAATATGAAGAAGTATTCCAAACCATATGCAAATATTTCTAAATGCCTAGAAGAAGCCCACACGATTTGTAAGTACCTACAAATTTGTTTTTCTTTTATCTCAAGAAATATCGAAGGTATGATTTCTCTTAAAGTATGTTTCGATCATATGCTTTATGTTTTTTTGCTACGTATGATGTTTTTATTTCATGATCACTAACAGGTTTAATGTTATAATTAAGGGTATTTCGTAATTGATGAAGTAAACACCATATATATGAAATGTTTGAACTAGTGTGCTAAACTCTAATTAGTTGAATGTGGTTTTGTTGTAATTGAATAAATATTATGTATTCCATGATTTCTATTGAACATAAGGAATATGTATTAATGTTATGTGTGTGTGTGTGTGTGTGTGTGTGTGTGTGTAATTGTATATTGTCATATTATATACATGTACGGTCTTAAAGTTACATTGTATATGACTATGGTGTGAGTAACAGGGTTATCACACAAAAGATCTTAGTTATAGGTTCTTGTAAATCATAAGAAGATTGTTTATAGTCATAAATAGAACTGTGAATTCCTATAGATTATAACATGTCAACTTTAACGATTTGTCTTGATCAGATGAAGCAAGTGAGCTTCACGTTGATATGTTGGTGTAGGAGCAAGGAGATGTCATGCACCAAACGGATCACATGAATCATCATTCTTTTCTTTAACACTGTCATAAAAATGATGTATGTGCACGATTACTTATAATAGTTACTCTAAATCCTAAAAAGATCGTGAACTTAAATATAAAGTGTAAGTCACTTTAATGCATCAAGGAGTGAGATTTTTTTACGGTCAAAATCTCGATGCATTGGGTGTTCGCATGTAATATTAAGGGAACACCCTCTTTAAGAAGAAATCTAAGTCCTTTATATATAATAACATGGTAAGGAATGTTCTGCTTTTTAGATTTAATAAGAATGATTATTCTGAAGCTCGAGCCTGAGTGTTTTAGTAAGAGATGCTAAAAATTTTATGTATATAGTGAGATGAGGTCTCACAGAATACAAATGATAATCATAAAATTAAGTCAGGTGCTCAAGGCTAAGAGGTACTAAATTAAAGTAATAGTTTATTGACTTTGATTCAACTATGGAGTATTCAATGGATGGGTAATATGTATTAAAAAGTCACAATGATTAATTGATTAAATTCAAAAATATGAAGTAGAGTGTAGTAACATTTGTTTAGTAAAATTAATTGTGATTAATAGTGATATGTGACAAATCATGGTGAAAAGTGTCACAAACCTATTGGAGTTAAATTGTATTTTTTCCTTTTAGGTCACTCTTTGAGATGATAGAAAATGTCATAGACTTACTTATAAATGAGCAACTTGACAAGGACATCTATATGATGCAGTCAAACAGATTTATAACTCAAACCAAAGGGATATGGTTTGTAAATTACAAATATCCATTTATAAACTTAAGCAAGCACTCAAATCATGGAACCTCAGGTTTGATGAGACAATCAAATAGTTCGGTTTTGAACAAAACCTTGATGAACCATTTGTGTACAAGAAGTGTCAAGATAAGGTAGTAAAATTTTTAGTGCTATATGTTGATGATATCCTTCTCATCGAAAACCAGTAGTGGATACAAAGGGGGGCGAGGCAAGAGTGCCCTCCTGAATGTTTGAAAAAAAAATGTAAGTATTTTTTAAGCTCAAATTATCTCATGCCCCTACAATATTAAATCAATACAGCCCAGTTTCTACAAGATGAAATTTTTTTTGACCCAAGAAAAATTTTCACTCAGCCAACACGCTCTACCTAAAAATATAAAGAATTATGTTGTTTGATCTTCTCCAACACGTTATCACACTGCAAGATTTTCACCCAGCCAAGTAGCCAATACGTTGTACCTAAAAAACGAAAAAAAGAAAAGAAAAGAGGACTATGTTTGATCTTCTCCAACATGCTTTCACACTGCACAAGGGGAAATACCTCTTCAACATGCTACAACAAAGTCAGACTAAACAACTACACAACAACTCTCAAATCTCTTTCCATCTCAATGATCTAACCCAAGAAAAAAAAACAAAAGAGTGTTTGTGGTTGTAAAATACTGCCCATGATGAATCGCCGATGTGCCTGTGCTATCACTGTGCATCCACCGCCCATGCACCACCAGCGCCCACTTCTAGCAGTGCACGGTGAGTTCTTTTATAAACTTTAATCTGATTTCTGATTTGTTGCATGTCACTTTAGAAACCACATGATTCATCTTTTTTGGAATTTGGGGCTTTTTTGTTGTTTGTGTGAAGGCTTGAAATTGGGGGCAAAGGGCCTGATTCGTGAGAGGCAGAGAATTGATAAAGGCTGAAGCCATGAGGTGAGGCCGTGAGGGCCTGATTCTGTGAACGACTAAAAGTTTAGAACTGAAGGTATTAAAAGTTCATAACCTTTGTCTAATTGTCTGAAGATAAAGTCATAAAAGAACTAGACTACTACGGAACAAAAAAAAAAGAAAAGAGGCCATATACTTAGTTAACTAGTCAACTAAAGAAAAATAAAAAGAATTATGTAGAAAGTTAGAAACTAATATTTTAAAATTTATAATAGTCACTACTCATTTCTAGATGACTGAATTCTCTCGAAGAATGTAAGACACTAGGAATTTTCATAAAAAAACCTATAAAACCAAAATTTCATGAACTTAACAAAAACAAAAAGACAAGTACAAAATTTTCTTTTATTGTTTCTTAGTGGCCAATGATATCAATAAAAATTTATATTCTAACTTTTCTATAGGTTTTTATTTCTGCATAGGTTATAACTAGATTAAGATGTGTATTATTGAATATTAGTGTGTGGAGGAAAGTTAAGAAATAGGAATCAAATTTATTAGTACAGTATGTGAATTTTTCCGTGAAGTGTGAATTTTTTGTGGGTAGAGAGTCTGTGAGGTGTCAATGATTTTGATTGTTGAATAGAAAAATGATAAAAAAATTATTTTTAGAATTTGATTATTTGTTTGATATCAATGTGATTAGAAATAAATTTATTGACTCTTATTTTTTATTATATATATATATATATATATATGTATATATTATTCAGATAAAAACAACATTGACATTTTTTTTTTATAAGGTTTTCTTTATACTTTGAGATTTAGCTAAGTGTCAACAAGTTTCAGTAGAATTTTTGTCACTCTTGGGTACATTATTTGTTCTTTTTTATAAAGACATTTTTTGTTTATTTAAGTTAGATTAATAGCTATCGAAATATGCTAATATTATAATATCATTATAATATGTGCCATTAGCTATAAGTTGTTTGTTTAATGTGAAAAGTCTTAAAACTAATAAATGAATTAATTTCAGGTTTCCAAAAATCTTAGATTACATCATGGGCAAGTAAAAAACAATTGATGCATTTTTTAAGAAAAAAAGATGTTGATTCAAATTCTTAAATGTCTTTTTCGACATCTAATATTCAAACTTCAACTCCTGAGCAAGTTGCTTCTAAGATGCTAAGAATTGATTATCAAGAAGTTAAGTTAGTTGACATTTCTATTGTAGAACATGATCCAAGGTTACGTCATCCAATATGAAAATATGGTGTTAATCAATATGCTGAAATTAGACGTGCTTATCTTAAAGATGGTCCATATAGATTCATTCATTTTGGTAGTTCTGAATATCCGTTTTCAAGAAATAAAAAAAATCACCGGAGATTTCAATCATCTTATTATAAGATGTTTTATTAGTTAAAATACTCTCCTGAAAAAGATGCTACTTATTGTTTACCCTACTATCTATTCAGTAAAAAGCCATATGGAAGGTTTGGAGCTAATGCATTTACTATTGAAAGATTTCGTAATTAGAAGAAGGTTAATGATAGTATGAATTGTATTTTTTTTGTCCATGTGAAAAATGTGCCATGTTCACCTCATAATAATGTTGTTATGTGTTATATCACTTTGATGAACCAATCTCAACATATTGATAAGGTAATAAATAAGCAAATTTCAGAATAAAAATTGTACAATCGATTGCGATTGAAGACTTGAATCGATTCTATTCGATATTTAACATTTCAAGGATGTGCTTTTAGAGATTATGATGAAGGTCCTTATTCAAAAAATCGTGGTAATTTTTTTAAGTTAATAAAACTATGTCAATTTACAACGAGGATGTTGCTAAGATTGTTTTAGAAAATACTCTACAAAATGCTAAATATACCTCATATCATGTTCAAAAAGAGATTTTACATATCTTGGCAAAGAGGGTACGAGATGCAATTCGTGAAGAAATTGGTAATTCAAAATTTTGCATTATTCTTGATTAGGCATGAGATGAGTCTAAGAGATAATAAAATGGCTATTTTTGAGATTTGTTGACTAAAATAGTTTTATACAAAAATGTTTCTTTGATCTTGTCCACGTTAAAGATACATCAGCGTTGACTTTAATGAATAAAAAATATGTTGTTCTTTCTTAATATTGTCTCTATATATTCAAAGTTTCATAGGATAGGGTATGATGGTACTAAACTGTTACATATGGCGGCGTAATGACCAATTATGTCTCGCAATATTTTGATGATAACAATTCAATCTTGTTGCAGTCTAATATGTGTTATTAAGTTCAGAATATATTGCAAAGCACATCAAGCACAGTTTCTGCAGAGACCAAGAATGACTGAAGGCATTTGAACTCAAAGCAGAAGCCTTTAAGCACTGAAGAACTCAAGACTGAAGAATCTTTATTGTTTTAGGGTATTCTTGGAAAGTCTGGATGACTTGAACTTAAGGCTTTTACTCTAGAAGACCTTAGGATCCTTCATAATTTTTAAATACCGAAAATGCTATTAGAAATTAGGTTTCTTGAAAGCAGCTGCAACATTCTTATCTCTGAAAATTAGTACGAACCTTCTTATCTTGAAAGTCAGCTAGCAACCTTTCTGAAGCTTTGAGAGTCAGCTAGCAACGACTCTTACTCTGACATCATGTTAGCTACATCTTCTGACTCTAAAATAGCTAGCACATATCTGACTTTTAAATTCAACTTTGAAAAATCTGTAGCAATAATTTTCGTCTTTGAAAATTGAGTGAATTTTGAAAATAGGCTAGCACATTTCTGACTTTGAAAATGTATGCCAAGTTTGAAAATAGGTCAGGCAACAATTCTCGACTTTGAAAATGTGATTGCAGTTGTGGTGTAAAATATTGGCTAGAACATTCTACTTTGTGATTTGCAGTTTTGAAAATTGGCTAGCACAATTTCGGATTGAAAATGTGATTGCAAGGTTTGAAATTGGCTAGCAGCAATTTTGACTTTAAAAATCGTGACAGTTAAAATTGGCTAGCAACATTCGACTTTGAAAATTTGGATTTCACTTTGAAAATCAACTAGAAATTATATCATTCTCGAATCCACGATTAATCCTTGCTAAGAGCTATAATACTATCTTAGCTCTATATTGGATCAAGCACCAAGTGAGAACCAAAAGATTAGAACTCAAAGATTTTTCTTTAATTATTCATTTCTTTGAGCCTTCAAGTTCAACATACAAGAATTTTGAGTTCTAGTGAGAGATTTTATTTAAGTTCATTTATATATCCTTTCAATAAAGGAGATTGTCATTGTGGAGGAGAATATCCAATCCGAGTCCAACAGTCATTGTTCGAAGAGAGGGTGGTGTGACCCTTTGAGTGTGAGGGAGATTTCCACTTGTGAAGAGGTGGGTGTAGCTCTTGGTTGTAAAGGTTTGAAACTCAACCTGCCAAGGAGTTTGGTTAGTGATTGAAATCTAATGTGGTGTGCAAATGGGGAGTGGGAACGTAGGTCAGGATAACCGAACACGATAAATCACCTGAGTCTTGAGTCTCTCTCTCCCTATCTCTTTTTATTGTGCTCATTATTTTTTTCTGCTTACTACTGTTTCTTATTTATTCTAAAATTCTCATTCAGGTATATTTTTTATAAAAGAAAAAAGGTTGCATCAACCTGATTCCAACCCCCCCTCTAGGTTGATTATCTGGAACACATTGGTATAGAGCCTAACCTCAAGTATTTGGCTTAACAATCAAAAGGTACTGACATGCAAATACATAAAATGGAAGTGATTTTGCAGAAGGCCTCTTAAATAGGCACCTTTTTGTTTAATGGGAATCCTGATCAAATACTTTGGAGAATAGGATGACAATTTCTTCGCCTACGATTATTTTCTTACTTT
>FXXK01003276.1:1059-18365 GCA_900184695.1 Betula pendula | reverse complement strand
GACTCCAGTCCAATTTGCTGCCTTGTAATCTTTCCAAGTTTGCTGCCTTGAAGTGGGTTGGTGGCTGCCTTGAAGTTGGTGGCTATTGCATCCTTTGATGACTTCTTACATGTGGGTTGGTGGCTATTGCATCCTTTGATGACTTCTAACATGTGGGTTGCTAGGCTATAAAATGGCCTTGGCCATTCAGTTGTTTGATATCAAGAGTTGAGAGAAAAGAAGTAGAGTAAGAGCAAGAGAAAGAAAGAGAGAAAGAGAGAGAGAGAAAAACTGATTCCTAAATCAGTTTCTGGAACACTCCGTCCAGACTTGATCAATGGCTCCGATCAACGAGCGTTGGTGGTCCGATTGAGCTGAAAATTGGTGGGCATGTTCAATGACACGTGAATCTTCATTGTGAACGGTGGAGATTGGATTCTGAGCATTCGGCACTGGTTTTCTGAGCCCGGACAGCATCCTCTATTTTTTGGGTGAGATCTCTCCTTACTTCTTGTAGAAGTTGACAAGTTCCAATTATTTAGTTCCTCTTGTGTGTGAGAGTGAACTTGGGTGTAATTGGGTCCTTCGGGTTTGAGTATTTTTCTCTGTAACTCAGAAAACCAGTGCCGAATGCTCAGAATCCAATCTCCCACCGTTCACAATGAAGATTCACGTTGTCATGAACATGCCCACCAATTTTCAGCTCAATCGGACACCAACGCTCGTTGATCGGAGCCGTTGATCAAGTCTAGACGGAGGTTCCAGAAACTGATTTAGGAATCAGTTTTTCTCTCTCTTCTCTTTCTCTCTTTCTTTCTCTTGCTCTTACTCTACTCTTTTCTCTCAACTCTTGATATCAAACAACTGAATGGCCAAGGCCATTTTATAGCCTAGCAACCCACATGTTAGAAGTCATCAAAGGATGCAATAGCCACCAACCCACATGTAAGAAGTCATCAAAGGATGCAATAGACACCAACCCACATGTAAGAAGTCATCAAAGGATGCAATAGCCACCAACCCAATGTAAGAAGTCATCAAAGGATGCAATAGTTGAGAAACTGAAGCTATGTTCAGCTTCAGTTGGACTTCAAAATTGATGACAGAAGGAGGAGAGAGACGTTTCTGAGGAGATTTGCTTTTAGGACTTGATGGAATTCAAGTCAAGTGGGAGAGTTGTTGGCATTTGTGACTTGAATCAAGTCAAATTTGCTGCCTTGTAATCTTTCCAAGTTTGCTGCCTTGAAGTGGGGTTGGTGGCTGCCTTGAAGTTGGTGGCTATTGCATCCTTTGATGACTTCTTACATGTGGGTTGGTGGCTATTGCATCCTTTGATGACTTCTAACATGTGGGTTGCTAGGCTATAAAATGGCCTGGCCTTCAGTTGTTTGATATCAAGAGTTGAGAGAAAAGAAGTAGAGTAAGAGCAAGAGAAAGAAAGAGAGAAAGAGAGAGAGAGAAAAATGATTCCTAAATCAGTTTCTGGAACCTCCGTCCAGACTTGATCAACGGCTCCGATCAACGAGCGTTTGGTGTCCGATTGGAGCTGAAAATTTGGTGGGCATGTTCATGACACGTGAATCTTCATTGTGAACGGTGGAGGATTGGATTCTGAGCATTCGGCACTGTTTTCTGAGCCCGGACAGCATCCTCTATTTTTTTGGGTGAAGATCTCTCCCTTACTTCTTGTAGAAGTTGACAAGTTCAAATTATTTAGTTCCTCTTGTGTGTGAGAGTGAACTTGGGTGTAATTGGGGTCCTTCGGGTTTGAGTATTTTTCTCTGTAATGCTCTTTGTACTCCACTCTCTTTGATAGTGAATTTCTCCGGAACGTCCTCCAACAAGTGGATGTAGGCTTGTTAAGCTGAACCACTTAAATCTTGGTGTCGGGTTTTAATCTTTTGATTTAATTTTTGCTTTCTTCTTATTATTTGCATCTCACGGGTCTTGGAGGAAATAAGTTATATTTCCTAACAACTGGGAATTCAAGTCAAGTGGGAGATTGTTGGCATTTGTGACTTGAATCAAGTCAAATTTGCTCCTTGTAATCTTTCCAAGTTTGCTGCCTTGAAGTGGGTTGGTGGCTGCCTTGAAGTTGTGTGGCTATTGCATCCTTTGATGACTTCTTACATGTGGGTTGGGTGGCTATTGCATCCTTTGATGACTTCTAACATGTGGGTTGCTAGGCTATAAAATGGCCTTGGCCATTTCAATTGTTGATATCAAGAGTTGAGAGAAAAGAAGTAGAGTAAGGCAAGAGAAGAAAAGAGAGAAAGAGAGAGAGAGAAAAACTGATTCCTAAATCAGTTTTTGGAACCTCCGTCCAGACTTGATCAATGGCTCCGATCAACGGAGCGTTGGTGGTCCGATTGAGCTGAAAATTGGTGGGCATCGTTCATGACACGTGAATCTTCATTGTGAACGGTGGAGATTGGATTCTGGGCATATCGGCACTGGTTTTCTGAGCCCGGACAGCATTCCTCTATTTTTTGGGTTTTGTGACTTGAATCAGTCAAATTTGCTGCCTTGTAATCTTTCCAAGTTTGCTGCCTTGAAGTTGGTGGCTATTGCATCCTTTGATGACTTCTTACATGTGGGGTTGGTGGCTATTGCATCCTTTGATGACTTCTAACATGTGGGTTGCTAGGGCTATAAAAATGGCCTTGCCATTCAGTTGTTTGATATCAAGAGTTGAGAGAAAAAAGTAGAGTAAGAGCAAGAGAAAGAAAGAGAGAAAGAGAGAGAGAGAAAAACTGATTCCTAAATCAGTTTCTGAACCTCCGTCCAGACTTGATCAATGCTCCGATCAACGAGCGTTGGCTGGTCCGATTGAGCTGAAAATTGGTGGCATTGTTCATGACACGTGAATCTTCATTGTGAACGGTGGAGATTGGATTCTGAGCATTCGGCACTGGTTTCTGAGCCCCGGACAGCATCCTCTATTTTTTTGGGTGAGATCTCCTTACTTCTTGTAGAAGTTGACAAGTTCAATTATTTACGTTCCTCCTTGTGTGTGAGAGTGAACTTGGGTGTATTGGGTCCTTCGGGTTTGAGTATTTTTCTCTGTAAACTCAGAAAACCAGTGCCGAATGGCTCAGAATCCAATCTCCACGTTCACAATGAAGATTCACGTGTCATGAACATGCCCACCAATTTTCAGCTCAATCGACACCAACGCTCGTTGATCGGAGCCGTTGATCAAGTCTGGACGGAGGTTCCAGAAACTGATTTAGGAATCAGTTTTTTCTCTCTCTCTCTTTCTCTCTTTCTTTCTCTTGCTTTACTCTACTTCTTTTCTCTCAACTCTTGATATCAAACAACTGAATGGCCAAGGCCATTTTATAGGCCTAGCAACCCACATGATAGAAGTCATCAAAGGATGCAATAGCCACCAACCACCATGTAAGAAGTCATCAAAGGATGCAATAGACACCCAACCACATGTAAGAAGTCATCAAGGATGCAATAGCCACCAACCCACCATGTAAGAAGTCATCAAAGGATGCAATAGTTGAGATACTGAAGCTATGTTCAGCTTCAGTTGGACTTCAAAATTGATGACAGAAGGAGGAGGAGACGTTCTGAGGAGATTTGCTTTTAGGACTTGATGGAATTTCAGTCAAGCTGGGAGATTTGGTTGGCATTCATGTGAACTGACATCAAGCCAAATTTGATGCCTTGTAATCTTTCCAAGTTTCTGCCTGAAAGCGGTGTTGGGGCTGCCTTGAAGTTGGTGCTATTGCATCCTTTGATGCTTCTTACATGTGGGTTGGTGGCTATTGCATCCTTTGATGAACTTCTAACATGTGGGGTTGCTAGCTATAAAATGGCCTCTTGGCCATTCAGTTGTTTGATATCAAAGATGAGAGGAAAAGAAGTAGAGTAAGAGCAAGAAAAGAAAGAGAAGAAAGAGAGAGAGAGAAAAAACTATTCCTAAATCAGTTTCTGGAACCTCCGTCCAGACTTGATCAACGGCTCCGATCAACGAGCGCGTTGTGGTCCGATTGAGCTTTGAAGAATTGGTGGGCATGTTCATGTACACCGTGAATCTTTCATTGTGAACAGTGGAGATTGGATTCTGAGCATTCGGCCTGGTTTTCTGACGCCCGGACAGCATCTCTATTTTTTTGGTGAGATTCTACCTTACTTTCTTGTAGAAGTTGGACAAGTCAAATCATTTAGTTCCTCTATGTGTGTGAGAGGTGAACTTGGGTGTAATTGGGTCCTCGGTGTTGAGTTTTTTCTCTGGTAAATTGCTCTTTGTCTCCACCTCTTTGATAGTGAATTTACTCCTGAACTCTCCAACAGTGGATGTAGGTTGATAAGCTGAAACCACTTAAAATCATTGGTGTCGTGTGTAATCTTTTGATTTAATCTTTTGCTTCTTCTTATTTGCATCTTCACGGTCTTGGAGGAAATAAGTTATATTTCCTAACAACTGGGAACTTCAAGTCAAGTGGGAGATTGTTTGGCATTTGTGACTTGAATCAAGTCAATTTGTGCCTTGTAATCTTTCCAAGTTTGCTGACTTGAAGTGGGTGGTGGCTGCTTGAAGTTGGTGGCTATTGCATCCTTTGATGAATTCTTACATGTGGGTTTGCGTGGCTATTGCATCCTTTGATGACTTCTTAACATGTGGGTGCTGGCTATAAAATGGCTTGGCCATCATTGTTTGATATCAAGAGGTTGAGAGAAAAGAAAGTAGAGTAAGAGCAAGGAAAGAAAGAGACTGAAAGAGAGAGACGATGAAAAAACTGATTCCTAAATCAGGCCCCCCCCGGTCACAAATGCCAACACAGGGTACATTGGGATAAATCATGAGGTTTGGATTTGGGTATTCAAGGAAAAATATGTGGTAAACAAAGTGACAATTTATCATCTTTGATTCAACCACAGAATATATTCCATGAAGGGATAATATGGTATTTAATAAGTACGTCATGAAGGATTAATTGTTTATAGCAAAATATAATTTAGAGTTCAATCACATTTATTTAATGGAATTATCTGTGATTTTTAATCAAGATGATGAGTCATCAGATGACAAGATTTCACGGGACTAAAGAAGTTAAATCTATTTCCTTTTGGTTTCTTTCTTGAGCTATTGTAAATTGACTAAGTGATTATGAGTTTCAGTTATTTATTTATTTATTAATTACATGTGTTTTTATTTAAATAAGACATGGGCTACAAATTAATATTTATATTAATTTGGTTTGTTTTGTTTTATTCATATAAACATGGGCTAGAGAATTTACTTCTCAAGAGAAATGAGTTTGGAGATGTTTGGGCTAAGAAATTAATTCCTAGAGTACAGTCCACAGAAAATGAGCATTAGGCTTGCAGGATAAAACCAAAGGGCCCAGCCACTTATAAAAGAGACTTGACTAGGGTTAAAACCCTAACTCTAGGCTCATAGGGAGCAGAATGCTCCCCATGGCTTGTAGCTAGAAGGGGATTTAATCCCCTTGTGGCCATGTAGCCTTGTAGCTACACAAGGAGAATTAATTAATTATTTAATTTTAATTATAGGCTTTTAGAACTCTCTCTTTACCTCTTCTCCAAGCAGACCTGCAATTATAAATAGAGGCTCAGTCAAAAGCAAAAAACTCACTACTCTTGCAATACTAGTTTCTACAAACTGTAGACAATAAACATTAAGGCGTTAAATGAATGATTTTTTGTAAAAGAGAAATATTATTCTCTTGCTTTTAGTTATGAGTCCACACTCACAGTCATGTTCAGCCATCAAGAAGAAGATCCGGATTTATGAAGAATAATGTTCTTTATGTTTTTCATTATTCATCATGTTCTTGGAGTTCTTCAAGCCTTTGAAGTTTTTGGAGTTCTTGGTGTTCATGATGTTCTTAGTGTTCTTCGCATATTTAATCAGATTCGAAGATCATCAACAACAAAGATGCAAAGGTGAATTCAAATAGCCCTATATGCCTAAGGAGAGGTCGACAAGATTTGTAAGTAAATCTAACTTTTGTTTTACTTTAATCTTATGAAAATCAAAAGCATGTTCCTCTTGATGTTTTTTGCGATCCTAGATCAGTTAGGTCAGTTTAAATTTTTTTATATTTCGTTGCACAATGTTTTTGCAAGATCCCAAACAATACCTATGTTTGGATTCAATAAAAAATACTAGAAAATCAAATTCCAATTAAATCGGAATGTGAAAATCCAGTTTTAGTGCAAAATAATAATTTTACAACTTTGCTAAAAAATGACCCATCGAATAACCCAATTGAAACCTCGTAATAAAATCCCATAAAATTACATTATGCTATTCAATGCATAAGGAACAAAAAGCGGTAAATTGTTTTTAAGAAATCTCAATTTGGCGAAAATCATTTTTTTTCATACTTAGCCAATTTCCTGAAACCAAAGTCCAATGCACCTTCGTACTTCAAAACTCAAGCATGAAATGTATGAAGGGTCCTCATAACTTCATAAAACCCTATAATTACATCATGGAAATAACACCTTTGACTATGGTCTTCTGTGTGATAAAGACCATTACTCATACCATAATCAAATACAATGTAACTTAAGGACTGTTTACATACATATAACCGAAAAATATACAAAGTCACATATATACTATGTAAAACAATAATAAGTATACCCAATGTTCAATAATCAAATTAGGGAATAAACAACAATTTTCATTACATCTTTAAATATCATATGATTAATTGAAGTTTTAGACACTAGTTTCAACACATGCTTATACATCAATGCTCATGCTTTCATGTCTATTCATCATCAAATCTCATCATAATATCATATCTCAACTTACATGACTTGTCATACTTGAAATCAAATGCATTTCTCAATATGAATTATTCAACATCTTGAAAGCATCAAAGTAAACAATAATCACGCAACATCATACATATCTCAATACTTTTAAAATCATCAATAACAATATCATTCATATTTCGTCAAATATTTCTCAACACATTGACAGTATCAAAGTATCAATATATTATCATCAACACAACATAGGATTAGCTCGATCTCGACATAAGCTTAACATGCTCTCAAATGCCTTTAAAGTTCTATCCATTGATAACATTTTCATCATTTATAAAACCATAAAACATTTGTAAAACTTTAAAATATAAAAATATGTTATCCATTCTTAGTGAGTAAAATACTCACAATATTTCACTTGATGTTCAAAGTAACAATACCAACACAATAGCCCAGCCTTAAGAAGCTGCAATACAACATTGCACGTGAACTTAAGACTTCATTCAAAACTCAAAATATCATTCTAAGTACACATGAGTGCTTGCCATCTCACAAGCACAATAACTCATAACGACCCATAGCTTAACGAAACTCAAAATACAAACTCATCGGCTACAAAAGCTAACCCATAGAAATTATCTATGGTTAATATGCAGAACCACACCTAAACTCAACTAAACATAACTAAACTTAACACTTACCTCACAAGGTACGAAGTCTCGACTCACGAAACTTCGAATCAACGTAAAAACCTTTTAAATACACTGAAACCTAAGACAAATAATCAAGATTAAGCAACATGCAAAGTGTGTAGCTCAATCTTAAGAGAATAATCATGGGTTAGAGAATTTACCTCAAATGAATAGAAATTTGAAGTTCTAACACTGAGACAGACGTTGCCGGTGCTAGAAAACACAATCAAAGCCTTAAAAGATCACTACACTAGGGTTTAAAGCAAACCTTAGCAGAGAGGAGAGAGCTAAGGCCGTTGGAAATCAGAAGATGTGAGAAAATGAGCTGAAACATAGTATTTCACCTATTTATAGCGTAGTACTATACATTGTCGTCCAGACAGAAAAATGAGCTGTTCAGACGCCATACAACAGATATTCGTCCGAACCGATAGCGGACGAGCTGTAGACAAGAGTTACTGACTGAATAGTAACATGTTCGTTCGGACGAATTGCGGAAGAGGTGCGAACGAGACCTACTGCCAGGGCTCATTCGGACGAATTGCAAACAGAGCCTACTATAAGGCACTTGTTCAAACGAAAAGATCACGGTCCGAAAGCTAGACAAGAAATCTAACTTTTTACAGGATTTTTCCAAATGTTTATTTACTTTTAATTACCTTTTTATCCGTACTCATTAATTCAACTTGCATATTTTCATGATTACTTTCATAAAATTCTCTAATTACGTCGTAGATATAACACAAAGTATTAGAATCTTATCATATACTTTAACACCAAAATTATTCAATTAAATCTTTTTCCATTTATAATAAAAACTATTCATTTTTTATTATGGAAAAAGTATAAGTTTCCGGGCTAATCCTGGCAACAATCATATACCCATACAACCAAAAAAAGAAAAAAGAAAAAAGAAAAATTGATAAAATTGCATACCGTGATACTGGTCCATAACATGCAAAACAATCAGAATTTAAGCTAAACAAACATAACAAATCTATAGAATAATTACCTTCTTCTCCTTCCTCTTGCTTCTCTCTCCAAATCACAACCCCAATTTCTCCGCTTTCTCTTGTCTCTTTTGGCTGGTTTTGGTTATATTCGCTTAGTGGGTATGAGTGAATTGGGTGCCAAACAAAATATACAAAATAAAGGATTTGATTTAGGTGTTAGTTTAAAAAAAAAAAAAAAAAAACAAAAAAAAAAAAAGCAGATAATTTCTACAAACCGGCCTGACATGTGTCCCTCTCACAACCCAGTTTATAAAAACATTTCTGTCAAAAATATAAATGTTGGACTTCATCCATTGTTGACTTTATGAAGAAACATGGAAGGTTTCAATTAAAGAAGCTGATACTTCTTTCTTTCTTTTCTTTTTTTTTTTTGGTGTGAAGCTGATACAAATTATACAAATTAAGCTGGTGTACACTCTAGGTAGCGTATTGAATACCTGAGATCAAAGCTCACCTGACACAAAAGACTTTATGCGAGCTTTCCTTTTTCTTTTTTTCTTTCTCTTTCCTTTTTTGGCTTAAGAACATGTTACATGCTCTTCATATTTGGGCTTAATTACAAACATACATACATGTTGCCAGTTGAGCATGGCAGGAGTAGAACTAAGAAAAGCTAATGAAATAGGCAATTTATTGTACGACACTTTCAACTTGGGCAGTTTTTTATTGGAATAAAATATTCAAATGCTCTCGTAGGCAATTTATTGTCTACAACACTTTCAGGCGAACAATGACAATATGCCCATAATAATTATTCTCTTTAGACTTCACTCACTACCTTGGAAGTTTCAGCTCCAACTTGAATTCCTGTCCGATAAGTAGCGATAGTTTTGAGACCTCGACAATAACAAACTGCCCAGAGCTGTCCAAGCTTACCTTTATAACTGAGTTTCTGCTCTTACTAGTTTTTACTTCATATTCCTTCAATCTCTTTGCCTTCTCCAGCCCTACAAAAGTTACTTTATTTATGATCCACTTTTGACTCAAAGCAAACTCTCCATTCACAACCTTTGAACTCACTGATACATTTCTCCCTAGTATTCCACCATAAAATCGTCATCAAGCTCCACTTTCCCTCCCTCTCCTCCCATCTCAACTTCCTCTCCATCATCCAGGAAAACTTCTCCTGTACTATTACCACTATTGCTCACCACCACCAAGAGGTGAAATGCAGCTTTCCGAGCTGCTTCTGTTGTCATTGCCTCTCCTTGCATGGCCAAAATATTGCCTTCCCGAACATGCACGTTTATATGATCAAGCGGTGCATCAAGCCTGATATACTTGCCTGATTTAACCACTCAATGAATTCGAGTAGTTGAAGAGGTCAAACCAGTTTCCCGCGGGGAAGTATGCCATCAACTGAAAGTGCTCCTGACTTTAATGCTGGTGAGACCATTACGCCTTTACCAATCAGAAATTGTGTACTGATTTCATAAGTCTTGATATCTTGAGGGAACGAGAAGAAAAGGGCCTTGCAATGGGGGATCCTCTTAGGTGTGCTTCATACATTAATGTGTAAAAGTAGGGGAGAAGCTGGTAGCGAAGCCCCAACACCCTCCTAGCTGTTGCAGCAACTGAATCCAAAGATAGAGTTCTTGACGAATAGTAAACTTCTCCGGAGTGATCTCTTGCAAAGGGATAAAAGGGCCCTAGCTACATTTAGATCAAATACTTATATTAGATGTTTTATGAAATATAAGCATCACTTTTTCTTAATTCTGTATAAATGCACTCGGGCTTATGCATTATCACTTTGTTTCTCACGCCTTTGTAAAGATTCCTATATAATATCAACAAAATAAAACAAAGCAACACAAAATAAAGAATAAAATTGGGGGGAAAAAAGTACTAACAAAATCAGAAGGCATACTCCTTTGATGTACTAAGAAATCTAAACACTTCCTATCAAAAGATAATAGGGAAAAAAAAAAAAAAAAGGTTTCACAAAGTCAGAAGGCATACACTCCTTCCAGTACTACAGAAATGAAAATACTCGTATCAAAATCTAGATAATAAACACAATGATACAATGTCTATTTGTTTTTGCGAAGGAATATCACTTTTTTTTACCTGAATCAGCGGCCCGCAGAGTTCTTCAGTTGTATTTCCAGAAAAACCACAGATATCTGCCCAACCATTTGGAATTCCAAAAGCCCAGGAGTTCAAAATGGCTGGAATTGGTGTATGCCAAATCATTCCATGTGGCAGCATTGTCTCCAGTCCAGTGCGCTGTGTTTTGCAGAACTAACAAAAGTTGACCTAGAAAGTATAACGGCCTTTTACCGTCATTTTGATTAGGCTAGCATTAGTGGCTTTGGATTCTAGGGTCCATATAGGTTATGGGCATTATATTGTAATATTACCAAAGTGTTAAGGCTGTGCAGGACAGTCTTATTATAATGGGCCGCCAAAACTCCATAATTATAATTCTGTACGGAAGGGTCATCAAGAGAGAATTGGGACTGTTAGAAGAAGTTATAAAGTTGGAAATCTCATTCATGTCAACGCCAAAGACCATCAACGGGAACAATATCTCGAAACATTTTCTTCTCACCACCCCAAAATTACTTCACTGACTGCGGATTAAAAAAGTCAGGGAATGGACCTGGCCAGGCCAAAACTCTCCCCAAGAAAGGGAAACCGATCACTGTTATATGAAGCAGTTCGAGCTTGCATCCCTCTAATGTAGGTTCCATATGTTTATCACATCGTCAATCTCCTTGCATTGGCCAAAAATATTTGGCTTCCCGGAAAAACATTGCAAACTTTATATGATCAAAGCGGTTGCATCAAGCCTGATATTTTACTTGCCTTAGATTTAACACCTTCAATTGGAATGTCGGAGTAGTGAAAGAGGTCAAACCAGTTTCCCGCGGGCGAAATATGCATCAAACTGAAAAAGTGCTTCCTTGACTTAATGCTTGGTGAGACCATTTAACGCCTTTTACCAAATCAAGAAATTGGTTTTACTGATTTCATTTTTTTTAAGGTCTTTTTGAATAATTCTGGGAAGGGAAAACGAGGAAAGAAAAAAAGGGGGCCTTGGCCAAAAATTTTTGGGGGATCCCTCTTAGGTTGTTGCTTTTTCATTAACCTCATTAATGTTGTAAAAAAAGTTAAGGGGGAGAAAAAAAAGCTGGTTAGCGGAAAAAAGGCCCAAAAACACCCCCTCCCTAAAGCTTGTTGGCAGCAACTGGAAATTCCCCAAAAAAAGGAATAGAAAAAAAAAAGTTTCTTTGGGACGGAAGAAATAAGTAAAACTTTCTGTCCGAGTGGGGAAAATCTCTTTTGGCCCCCAAAAAAAAGGGGATTTTAAAAAAAAGGGGCCCCCTTAAGCGTTAGCATTTTTAGATTCAAATACTTTTATTTTTTATTTTAGAGTTTTATGAAATAATAAGCATCACTTTTTCTAATTCTGTATAAATGCACTCGGGCTAGCATTATGCACTTTGTTCTCAGCGCCTTTGTAAAGATTCCTATATAATATCAACAATAAAATAAAACAAAGCAACACAAATAAAGAAATAAAATTGGGGAAAAAAGGTCTAACAAAATCGGAAGCATACTCCTTTGATGGTACTAAAAATCTCCCCCAAAACATCCTATCAAAAGAAATAGGGAAAAAAAAAAAAAAGGTTTTCACAAAAGTCAGAAGGCCATAACTCCTTCCAAGACTACAGAAAATGTAAAATACTCGTATCAAAATTCTAATAAAACTAAACACAATGATACAATGTCTATGTTTTAGCCGAAGGGGGGGGAATATCACTTTTTTTTACCTGAATTCAGCGCCCTGCAGAGTCTTCAGTTGTATTTCCACGAAAAACCACAGATATCTGACCAACCATTGGATTCAAAAAAGCCCAGAGTTCAAATGGCTGGAATTGTGTATGCCAAATCATTCCATGTGGCAGCATTGCCCAGTCCAGTGCGCTGTTGTACTTGCCAGAACTAACAAAAGTTGAACCTAGAAAGTATAAACTGCCTTTACCAGTTACTTTGATTAAGGCTGCATTAGTGCTTTAATTTCTAGAGGTCCATATAGGTTATGGGCATTGATACTCTTATATTTACCAAAGTGTAAGGCTGTTGCAGGACAGTCTTATTATATGGGCCGCAACTCCATAATTATAATTCTGTTACGGAGGTCATCAAGAGAAGAATTTGGACTGTAAAGAAGTTATAAAAGTTGGAAATCTCATTCATGTCAAGCCAAGACCTCAAACGGTAACAATATCTCGTAAACTATTCTTCTCACCACCCAAAATCTTCACTGACTGGATTAAAAAAGTCAGGGAAATGGACTGGGCCAGCCAAACTTCACCAAGTAAGGGACACCATCACGTTTATGAAGACATCAGCTTGCATCCCTCTAATGTAGGTTCCAGTATGTCTTATTCAGCACGATACCTTAAACTAATAAAGTACATTGTTACATCAATTGAGAGAGAGAGAGGTTTCAGCTCTAAGAAAACAAGTAACATTGTAGTACAATAGTCCAGGATCCAAGATGAGCACTATTTCTGACCATTTGTGAAAGAGCGTCAACAAACTTTTTCATTTGGTTCCAAGGGAAAGTTTGATGGTTAGAGTAAAATCACCTTATTACATCCATGTAATCAAATCTGTCACATAACTTCAAGAGTAACAGCTTTGCATAGCTGGCAACCACATCTTCAACATCAGAAAACATTTTGTAACCATATCGACACTGATGATAATCCTTCAGTTTTGTTTAGTATTATAACACTTTATTTTGGCCGCTTATCGTGGCAAAAAGATGGGGAATCAATCGGAGGTAAATGTACACATTGTGTTGTTTCAGGGACCATGGACCAAGAAACCAACAAGCTGAACCACAAGGAGAAACTGCATGAATTGTTGATCAGCATGGTGTGAATACTTCCTTCCAGTGGAATCTGCATCTGTCAGAAAGAATATAAATTATGCTAGCATACAAGTTTCACCAAAAAGGAGGAGCTTAGATGCTAACATTACATTAAAAAATCGTCAACTTATCTTTGCGCATTATATTATGTTTTTTTTTTCTTTAAAAAAAAAATTAGAGATCCTCAACATTATTCTCATGATTTCATGACAAAGGATAAAAAAATGGTTCTTCTTTTCAATATTGGATGGTCCCTTCAGTAATTCAATAGTGACGCAAATGCGATCTCCATCCAATTCCAAATAAGTCAGTATATTTACTTCAAGAATGTGCATCGGGTCATTCATTTAAAGACAGCAGTTATAAAGAAGTAGTCATTGCCTGATGTTAGGTCTGACCATGTCGCGACTGTCCTGACTGCAGAACTCAACCCGCTATCAGTTCCCATTACACCGGATCAAACTCTCTCTGAGCATTAACTCATCCGAGCAGATATATATTGCTCGCACAGCTGAACGCCGCAAAGTCCACCAATGATCGGCTTATGAGGCACAATCCATGACTCCACCAAAAGCCTGAAGTCACTTTAAACAACAAGATCAACTGATCTGAGCTGGCCGCCATCATCCTAATATCAAATGGGATGGCAGTCTCGATCGAAACCGACCTAAAGCATCCCATGATAATTCTCAGTCTCTACAAGTAGAACCCAATTATTTTCTCCTCAGTATCTTCACTTTAAGGGTTATTCAAACTTAGAACAATTTACCGATCGAGCACACACAATATCAATTTTTTAGGCGAATCTAAGGCCATTTAGCAGCTATAAAGAGACATCAGGGAGAAAATATAGAATGATGGTAGGATAATGGGGCTAGATGAATTCATCTGGTTGTTGGAATCAGTCTTCGGAATAATCATCGAGAGTAAGCCCACACACCGACTCGTAAATTCGATAATGCGAGGTTTACCTGCATCGGCCAAAAACCCTCAGATAATGAGTTATACAACAACAACGAGACAAATAGAGTAATAGTAATACAGAAAATTGGTCTGATCAGAAATCTTCGTACTTGGTATATTGTAGGTGATCGAGATGTGGGTTTTGGGGAGACAAGAATTGAGAAAGTGAGACATATTGATGACAATTTACCGAAAAAGTGGCAAATTAGAGCTTTTCGGTGCGATCCCGACTTGACCGCGGAAATTGGACTAGCTCTAAATTATAAAATGATTCTAGCGAGTGGAAAAGGTTTAGTATTGGGCGAGTGAGATTGGTGACAAAAGTTTCAAAGAGGGGTTTGAGCTTCTTCTATGGGCTTCCTGGCTGTCATAAAGGCTTTTACGTTCTGCTTGCGACTTTTTTTTTCTTCTATCTCCCCTCCTAAGGTCTACCGTGAGTTGGATTATGTTGCATCTTGTCTTGGATTCGAATCCGTTACTGTCGGGTTTTGTTTTTTGTCTGTTTTGGTTTGCACGTGGAGGTTTTGGTTGTGAAAGTGAGAAGAAATGGATGGTTGTTTTGGTAAGGGAGGGATCTATTTTGAGTTGAGGTTTTAGAGAGCATCGTAGCGGACCGGGTGCTCTAGGAAAAATATCAAGCTCTATGGAGGAACCAGTGTTCAAAGGATACGGGGCGTAGTTAATGGAGTTGACAAAAATTTGGATGTGAAGAAAGAGGAAATAAGAAGTGAAGATATCTTTTTTTTTTTTTATTTTTTTTTTTGGAAAAGTCACGTAAAATAAATACAATAATTTGATATGTAAAAACAAATAAAATGACAATGTAAACATAAGAGAATCAATTATATTTAAAATATTAAAAAAATAAAAATAAACAAAAATAAAATAAAGGGATAGAAAAGAATAAAGTATAATAAATAAAAAAATAATTTTTTTTTTAAAAAAAGATGAATTGAATTAAAGAATAAAAATATATAATTGTTTAAATTATTTTTTTTTTTTAAAAAAAGTTTATATATTATTTGTTACGATTAATAAGGGTTAGAAATAATAAAACAAAAAATAGACAATTTTTTTATATAAAAAATAATAAAATAAACCATATCAAGACAATTAAAATTTTTAAAATTATAGATTTCGTTTAAATTAATTTTTTAAAATAAAATTAAAGGGTATTTGGTATCTTATTGAAATACTGTAGGGTTATTTTTGTATTTTTGTTGTTTTGGGGAAATTGTATTTGTTTATGTTTGGGTGGAAATGTCATTTGTTTGATAGGTGTGGAGGGGTATTTGTAAATTAAAGTTTTGATTATGGGTGAGGAGGAATTGTCAATTGTGTGTTTTGGGGAGGGAGTATTTGATTTCAACTTTTTTTTTTTTAGTGTAACAGTGGAAAATTTTATAAAGTACGCTGGTTATACCTTTAGACCTTAAATCTTAGGTTATAAAGTTGGTAGTTGTAATTGTTGGTGTTTGGGATGATGTGGGTGTTTGAGTATATGTATATATCAATCACAATGGGGTGGTAAGTAAGAATATATATAAGTGGGTTTATATTAGTGATAAAAAAACATTGTAGGTAATTCTATATATATCTGGGCTCAAGTTTTGTATACCATAAAAAATTTGTTATAGAATGTAAATGAAATAGGAAATTACAAAAGAGAGTCACAATTATTGCAGGTAATTCAGATATATATATAAAAAATATTCTAGAACATGAACACCTCACCAAAGGACAACTAATAGGCACATCTCATATGGACACATTTCCATGGGAACACTCATAGGGACACCTCATCTCCTTCTAAATAGAGACATTTGTCCCTTTCTTTCTAGCACTCCTCATCAAGCTAGAGCCTATATATTATATAAGCTCAGCTTCGAATGTTACGACACATGGACTTTCTAAACATAACAGCAAGTTGATTGCTTGACTTCACGAATGATGTGGAAGGTTCGAACAACCAATGAGTTCAAATAATCACTACTCGGCTCAACTCAACTCGATTACAACCCTACAAATACATATTTTACAAAACATTTTTAATATATAAGTAAAACTAAAATGCTACCAAACATTAATCTTTCTTGATGTGGAAGTCCGGCTAGGCTTCACCACTTGCAAACATTACTATTTTGAATTGCACCCACCTTACACCCTCATTTCTATTTTTTTCACGTGCATAGCACATGTATTCTTAGTAGTTTTAATTAAGTTTGGTTTTGCATAGCCATTAATCTCTCTATCTTGATGTGAAAACCTGGACTTTCACCATTAACAAACATTGTTATTTTGAAACATGTGCATACTGCACCCCACCTTTCACCCTCATTTCTACTTTTTCATGTGCATAGCACATGTATTGTTACTAATCTCACTTGAGTCCAATTTTGCATAGCCAAAATCCAGCTTAAGTGTTTTACAACTATGATTTCATACCTAGTTACTGCTAGGAAGATATTGATAAGGAGCATTTACCTGCTCGGCTTTATCTAGGCTGTACTCAGAGCTCTCATGAATCAAGTGCAGTAGCACATATTCTTTCCACTAAACTTTGTGCTGCGCATTTCAATATCTCATGAAAATGAAATCATTTTAACTTTAGATAGTTACAGAGGCATTCTTTCATCAGTTATAACTTAATGCCCATCATGCAGTTAATACACTTAAAGAAAAGTATTCATTACTGAAGAAAATGGCCAAAATTTGAAACCAGTTATCTTGTGATCTTCATTAATTGAATACTACTACAATAATATACTCCTTTCACATGCTTCCACAAAACAAGATTTTAAGAGGAGCTAAGGTTATTTTTGTAGTCTTGGTGAACCAAAACTTCTACAAACAACATACTCCATTCACATGCTTTGACAAAACAAGATTTTAGGAGGGAAAGGAAAATGCATTCATTTTATTACAGTATTTAATCCAATTGGCCCAAGCCCTTCTACTTTCTTCTTCTTTTTCAATTTTTGATAAACTATAAGAATCAGAAGCCCAATG